>JAPMOB010225330.1:10701-43327 GCA_029875015.1 Lepomis gibbosus | reverse complement strand
CCCCCAACCCCAACCCCCCTCCTTTGCACCAGCCGGTGAGCGAGCAGATTTCAGTAAGCATCCTGAGTGGAGTAGGACAAGTGGGTTGGGCCTCTCTCTACCTCTTATTTTCATCTGTCCTTCCTATTTTTCTTCATCTTAGCGGGTCAATCTGTCTTCTCCAGTAACCATTTTCTTTTTACCTTCTTGTTTGTTTGTTGCTTTTTGAATGTTGTTGCGTGTTTGTGACTGTTCTTTCCTCTTTTCTTGTCTTTGCGTCCCTTTCTTCGCTTTTTTGTGTCCCTTCTTACAGCGTGGTTTGTGCTGCTTTTGTCTGTCCATCTGTCGATGGGGAACAGGGACCATCAAAAGGTGAGTCCTGTCTAAAGTTAAGAGCAGGTTTGCAGTTCATACTTATTCACACACACACACACACACACACACACACACACACACACACACACACATACACACATGCATATCTCTGCTTTGGAAGTTAGAGTTGTTAGTTGTACTGTGTAGAACATACAGCCGGCCTCTTGTTGGAGAGTTTGTGTTGGAGGCTTGCAGCCTCACAGTGTTGTTGTGTTGCCTTAAGTCTCATGGTTTGGAGTTGGGTGTTAGGCTCGTAGTTTGAAACTGGCTATTTTTTCTCGATGATGGCAAGAATGGCAAGTCGTTGGCTGAGTGTGGAAAAGATTTAAGTACAAAAAATGTCAATAAGAGATTGCAAGGTCTATGGGCTGCGTGTGTGCAGTGGTGCCATGCCTAGAATGCTTTAATACATCTATTTTGTCTCTAAGATGTCTTCTTCTTCTTCTTTCGTATATCCATCAATCTGATACAATATTTTAAGTATTCAAGTGCATGGAATGTGTCATACTTCTGTTGGGACATATTCAAGTCCTGACATTTTTAGTTGTGGTTTTTGAAAATATATGTTTAATAGTTACTTTTATGTTTGTTTTAAATATGATTTTCAATAGAATGAATACTATACAATTTATAAGGGTAGTTTATCATTCATATCATACAAATAATTTGCTTACAAAATAAATGGAAAGCATTTATTTTCTCACTCTCTGACTATTGCTCCTATGTACCACCTATGTTGTTTTAAGTGACATACATTGCAAATTAGAATAAAAATCAATGAAATGTCTTTTTGACCAGGGCGGGGGCAAAGACACAGAGCTCAGGCAAAACCAAAAAAAAACGCAGGTCATCCTGCAATGGCCAGTCAAATAAGTGCAGGACACAAAGTAACATGGATGCCATATTTACCTCACTTTTGTGCAATAAAAGATAATTTGAGATTTTTCTGCAAGTTGTAAAATCATGTTTAATATTATTATAAAATTATTATTGCATTGTTTTGGTGTCTGATAAACCTTAAAACTTATGGACAATTTGCTGAAAATAGCACAGGGCTATTTTTGGTCTGTGCTATAGTTCAGAACCAAAATGATTTCTGCTTGTCTGCAAAAGCTTAAAATACATATTCTGCATTCACAAAGTCACCTCTGGCTGATTCTCAGTGGAGCAGCTCCAGGATGTCCTCTCTGATGAGATCAGTGTACAGCCTGGCTTTCAGCAGCAACTTGAGACTGGTTCCTGCTCACAAATGTAAAATACCTGAGCAGTCGCAGTGTCAAAGGTAAAGCACGTGCATAGTGTCGAGCAGTCAAAAGTCTTCATATCTGATACACGATGCACGCATTGTGTTACAGTACAGTAAAATACACACTATTGCCAGTGTTGAGACCCAAGGGGCAGACCGATACATCAGAGGACATTTTGTGGGAGGTGAAAGATAAGAGGGGGGCTATATAAATAGAAGGTGGTACAGCAGTCTAGTCGTTAGCAATGTCACCTCACAGTATGAAGGGTTCGAATCTCACAACCAGCCGGGCCCCTGCTGATGCCTTTTTGTGTGGAGATTGCACGTCTCCCCATGTCTTTGTCAGTTTCCTCTGTTTTTTTTCTGTTTATGCCACAGTGCCAAGACATGTTAGTTTAGGTGATAGGTAGTTATAAATTGTTGACCATCTCTAGTCGTCAGCCCTGTGATAGACTGGTGGTACAATATACAGTAGTGTTACCTGCTTCTCAACCAATGTGAGCTGGGATAGACTCCTGCCCCAGGGACCCTTGAACAGTAAAAAAGTAGTTCAAAGTAGAAATAGATAATAGACCGATAAAAAAGAAAGTACATAAAAATGCGACATTTTCTTAAATCATCTTTATTCAAAATACATAATGTAATGACAGCTGCTTTTTAAGAGGCAGCAGAGTGCAAGCATTAGTTTGGTGTTCACTCACATTTAAAGTGATACAAGACCAACTATTCAGCAAAAACTCATAGCCAGAAGTAGGCAACAGTGATGTACAAACAATGATGTAGTTTATTTAATTGTTTATCATTGAAAAATACAATATATACAATATACAGTAATGTATGTGATTTCATATTTGCCAACAAAACCTTCCTGGTAAAAACTGCACTAAATTTATGGGTCAACCACACAAACCCAGCAACTTAAACATGCATGATCACTAGTGTTGGCCAAGTTACTCTTACTTATTACACCTTCAAAAAGTAATTACATTACTTTACTTATTAATGGGTATTAAAAGTAATTAGTTACATTACTCATTACATTACTATATTACTGTCACTGTGCCGCCCCTGTCTGTTTAGCCGGGTTATTATACAATTGTATTAACTTTATCATAATATTATTGTGATGGCAAAGATGTGGTTTTAATATTTTAGGAAATCACACAATACATCACCCATAATGTTACACAACATAAATGATAGAAAACGAAATAATAAAATCCATAAAAAGACCCCAATAAATAATAGACCTAAAAACCGACCTCTACACAGTTGTGTTTTTCCCCCCAACAATGTCAGAAACCAGGAATAGCCAAGCCGCCAGATTTGGAAGCACTAACCACACTCCAATAGTTGGATAACACAGCTAACCAGGTTGAGACATTACAGGTATTATAGAGACACTGCTTTATGGCACAGCTGGTCCGATATCACATCACAACTAAAACATCATAGGACATTCAGAGATTAACAAAGCTCACATGCTGTAACATGTAAAATGGACTTTAAATAGTGATCATGTATCTTGCTAAGATATACATATATATATATATATATATATATATTACATTTAAAGTGATCCAATCAAACAAATGATGAATTAAATACAATCCAATACATTTCCCATTTAACCATACAATCACCATGCCATGTTTCTGATACAAGAGCCACACATTCCAATATACCATCTTAATAAAGTGAGCTTAATATGTTTTCCTCATTTCCATTATATTCACATGCTCACCATTATGATTATATTAGAACTGGTATAATTGTGTTAAGGTGCAAAACAATATCTAGAGTTTATAGCGCTGAGGTAAATACATTACTTTGGAAACAGAATGTGAGTTTTTAAAACTTTTTAATATATTAATCTGCTTTAAAATACACACTACAAAGTGTTTGTATCAAGGTGCAATGGCTCAAAGTTTAGTTTTTTTCAAATATCTATAAAACACGGTTCCAGTTGGAGCTAGAGTAAAAAGACAAATATAAGAGTCTGCACGGAAGCTTTTTTCTCATGACAAGAAGTATTGAAAGTGTAATTGTTTCTTGATATTTCACTGGAAGCAGATGAAACTCATCAAAGTTCAACCTCATTCAGACATTCTACATTACACATGCATGTAAATTATCTATGCATGTATCAAAACTAAATCAAAATAAAATCCAGGTATTATATTTGAAAAATAGTGCCACCTCATTGCTACATAGAGTGAAAGCTTAAACATGCTTAGAATGACTCACATTGATGTGGTTTTCTGGTAAACTTAACAGAACAGAATTAGTTTCTTATTTTATTAGAATTTCTTTTTTTATGTACTTTTTTCACATGCATTCATGGTGGTATAGTATACTTGACATGCCTCTGTCAAAACAATTAATTCTACCTGTTTTGGTGGATAACAACAATTCATACTTAGACATTAACCAAACCAAACCAAATGCATCTTATATGTTAATTAGGATCATTTGGTAATTGGTATTATTTCATGTATTACTATCTGTAAATGGGACTCAACTCTTATCTATGTGTAAATCATGGTAAGAGTTAATATGTAACCGTGTCTATGTGCAGTCTTCTGTTTAGGCAACCTTTATTAATTCCTACTTAGGATGAGACGATATAACAAAAGATAGAAATCACACTTTTTTTACACTCATAATTCACTGAAAATGTTTGTACTGTAAATATGCTCAAATATGCATGTTTTATCTTTATCTTTAAAATAATTGAAGAAAACACAAGCAAACTATTTATGGTATGGTATGAATATTTAAACAATTGAAATTAAAGCACACATTTCTTGAAATGAAGACGTCTTACGAAAAAGTCACTTTTAAGTTTTAACCATTTTATGCATGAATAATTAAATCAAAAAGTAATATTCTTTTTTATGTTTGTTTTTATTTTTAAACAAGTGAAAAAGTATGCTATAAACCTTTTTTTCACAATATTGCTGAGGTGAATTTATGATGCAAACTATTAAAATGACAGACATGTAAGATAATAATCAAATGGAATTTTAATGCTTCAGTTGGTCTTCCATGTGGTGATTGGGATATAGTACTATATCTTAATTGGCTCAAAATGACTCCCAAATATCTGTCCACTGTAGTGGATGTCAAATAGAAAATAAATAACTTGCTATTACTGCAAACAAAATAAATTATTTGAATATAGCAGCGAGTCATCACCTAGATATCCCTAATTAGATTACTGAATATTATAGCATTGTGTCTGTTAAGCTGATGTTCCCTTACCGATTGCCAGGTGCAGCCTGTGTCCAAAACACTGCTACATCCATTGAACTCTGCAACTTTGACAAACATTGGCATCATCTGTCGTAATGGCCACAAGGTTCTCATCCATGAGATTCCATGCAGAAAGCATATCTCTCAGGCCCTGTGCAATCATCTCTGACATGTGATTGACTGGAAAATATGCCAGTATGCCGTTTCAAGACATCTGTTGTGCAGTAAGGCTCAAGTATGGGTCCATCGTCCTGCATAGGGATCATATGTGGCTGAAGTGCAGAGTTCCACAACTACCTTTTTACGTTTTGTACATGTTTGGTAGCGCAGTTTGGGAAAAATACGGTTGTGATGGCATAGTGCATTTTTCGTCTAGAGTTTTAAAGAGGTGGTAAATACACCATCCTCCACAAAGGGAACCATATCATTTGCAATGTAGTAACAAATAGCATAAATTATGTCTTTCCATCTTCTTGAATCCTTTTCATATTGTATAGCATATGCGTGCTTTGGGTCAATATCACCATCGAGTGCCTTTTATTCTCCCACAATACTCACACATTTTGGTCTTAATTTCCCATTCGCTAAGAATGTAGAAATATATATTAGCTGAGCTCCCACAGATTTTTTTTAGATAAACTTACATTTTTGAAAATCTTTTAATCACTTCCAGCCTTATTTATAATGACAGTGTCGACATGTTAAGCTAAAACATCTGCTTACTTGGTACAACAGGTAAGCAAACTCATACAAAGTACATTTGTGAGTTGGAAAGTCAGCAACTCATTTAACTTAGCCATTAAATATCCTGCAACCGAAGAGACAAAAAAACTGTTAACTGTCAATAAAGTGGATGGCCATTTTATAAAGGGGCAGATTCCCCAATATGACAGGGTGAAGAACAATTTAAGGGACATGGACAAACTCTTCTTTTTTCTAAAATAAAAATATGTTTTTATTAGCAAATTGTCATCGCACTCAAGTTGAGTAATCTCTTTTTTAACAAATTATTAATATGAAAACTACATTTTTAAATGTTATGATTTGACTATATACAGTACACTGCTCCAAAAAGTAAGAGAACACTTAATTATCACAGTATACCTTAAAGTCAAATAGACTTCAGGCATGTTAATCTGTCCTGTCAGGAAGCATAAACTTTTGTGAATCAAAGTCACTTGTTTTGGTGCAAATGAAAGTGAAAACAGGTGCACTGAAGAGGCAACAGCAAGACCATCCCAAAAGGGAATGGTTTTGCAGGTGGTGGCCACAGACATTTGCTCTTTTCACATCCTTTCTGACTGACTGGTCTCTAGTTTTGTGTTTTGCTAGTGTCCTTGTCACTACTGGTAGCATGAGGCAGTACCTGCAGCCCATTTAGGTTACACAGGTAGTCTTCCAGGATGACACATCCATAAGTGGTGAAGGTTTGCTCTGTCTGCCAGTACAGTCTTGAGAGCAGGAGGAGATAACAGGAGACAGGCTGTTTGTTACATGAGGACAGCTGGAAAGGGTTAATTATTTATGAAGAGGACACCAAAAGGCACCCTACAATGATATTGACCCTGTTATCGACAATTGCTTGTCTTTTTTTTTGAGCCATGCACTGTTTATATTTGGTAACGTGATTGTGCTCCAAAGTGTTGAAACTTATTGGTTGTATTACCTTTAGTCACTGAAAGTGTATTTCTGCAGTGTTTACATTTGAATTCATTTTGTTCGGTTACGCTTTTAATGGATGGACACAGCTTTTTTCTTTGGTACAAGCTGCTCCTGTTCCATCCATATTGCTCCCATGCCGCAGATGGATGAGGCGGAGTCACGTGACTACATATGCGGTAGTATGTTTTTAAGGGGAAAGTAACGTCGATTAGAGGTTCTGAATTTTGGCTTTGATTACTTTTCGATTAATCGTCCAGCCTTATTCCTCCTATATTAATAAAGACTAGCACCAACATGAAACGTGATGTGATTCTGGGTGCAATGTGAATTTTTCACTTTAAATTTGATATGTTTTTGACTTTGACAAAAATGCTATATAGTAAACATTGATTTACTTTACTACATCTCTAACCACATACTGCTCAATCAATGCTAGCTTTATTTGTATTGTAGGGATGAATTCTCAGATGAAAGCTCAACACTAGTCAGTTTTCTTTTGCATTACGAGCAAATAATTGTACAATGTATCACAGTCATGGATATTGTAGTTTTGTATTGTAAGTATTGAATTATCTAATATTAAGACTAATTTTATCCCTGTAAATAAACGATCTACTGTAAATCTGTGCCCGCTACTACAACAACTACTACTACTTTATTCAGGTACACTAACATGTTATTCCTCTAGACAAGGTAAGGGTGCAGAAATTTCTGTTACATGGGTGGATGGTATAATCAGTAATGACATTCAGTAGAAATTTAAAGATTTGTCTATGCTGTTTGTATTAGTATGGAATTTATTTAACTGTAAAGTCACATAAAGTATCACTATAACTCACTGCAGGTTAGCCAGTGCAGTTAATTTATCCATAGTTATTGATGACCAATAAAAAGCCTTCCACTTCCCTTTTACACAAAACAAAACAAAATAACAACACTTTTGTATGATAACAAAAAGTTGATTTTAAATAAAGACAGACAGAAAACAGAGGCAGGACCCAAAAATAATGGGGTTATTGGAGAATGTGTTGCTTCTTCTGCCTTTCTCAAAGAAGACATGTCACAGTAGAAAAAGCACAATATCAATGATAGCTGAATTCTGTTTAGCTTTAGCATCAATTTGAGGGTCCTGTTATTGTGCATGCTGACTCACTGTCACACTGTCTCTGAAATACCTTCCTTGTTCACTAATTGACTACTCCTTTTATTATAGACATTCATAGTTTATTCTATGGTAATTTGGATGATGTTTGCTACAATGTAAATTAGGGAGTGTACAGCTTGTAAATGAGTGTAAATTTGCTGTCCCCTCAAAATAACACATCACATAGCCATTAATGTCTAATCTACTGGCAACAAAAGTGAGTACACCCCTAAGTGAAAATGTCCAAATTGGGCCCAAAGTGTCAATATTTTATGTGGCCACCATGATTTTCCAGCACTGCCTTAACCCTCCTGGGCATGGAGTTCACCAGAGCTTCACAGAGTCCTCTTCCACTCCTCCATCACAGAGCTGGTGGATGTTAGAGACTTATGCTCCCCCACCTTCTGTTTGAGGATCCCCCACAGATGCTCAATAGGGTTTAGGTCTGGAGACATGCTTGGTTAGTCCATCACCTTTACCCTAAGCTTAGTTAGCAAGCCAGTGGTTGTCTTGGAGGTATGTTTGGGTCCTTATCATGTTGGAATACTGCCCTGTGGCCCAGTCTCTGAAGGGAGGGGTTCATGCTCAGCTTCAGTATGTCACAGTTCATGGTTCCCTCAATGAACTGTAGCTGCCCAGGACTGGCAGCTCTCATGCAGCCCCAGACACTCCAACCACTATGCTTGACTGTAGGCAAGACACACTTGTACTCCTCACCTGGTTGCAGCCACACTCGCTTGACACCATTTGAGCCAGATAAGTTTAACTTGGTCTCATCACACCACAGAACATGGTTCCAGTAGTCTATGTACTTAGTGTGCTTGTCTTAAGCAAACTGTTTGCGGGCTTTCCTGCATCATCTTTAGAGGAGGCTTCCTTCTGGGACGACAGCCATGCTGACCAATTTGATGCAGTATGCGGCGTATAGTCTGAGCACTGACAGACTGATCCCCCACCACTTCAGCCTCTGCAGCAATGTTGGCAGCACTCATTTGTCTATTTTCCAAAGACAGCCTTTAGATATGACGCTGACCACGTGTACTCAGCTTCTTTGGTTGACCTTGGCCAGGCCTGTTTTGAATAGGACCTGTCTTGTTGAACCACTGGTCTTGGCCACCATTGTGCAGCTCGGGTTCAGGGTCTTGCCAATCTTCTTATAGCCTAGGCCATCTTTATGTAGAGCAAGACATCTTTT
The DNA here is from genome assembly GCA_029875015.1 of Lepomis gibbosus. Classification (NCBI taxonomy): domain Eukaryota; kingdom Metazoa; phylum Chordata; class Actinopteri; order Centrarchiformes; family Centrarchidae; genus Lepomis; species Lepomis gibbosus. The sequence continues at coordinate 34,471 of JAPMOB010225330.1, read as the reverse complement.
TCAGATCCTCAGAGAGTTCTTTGCCATGAGGTGCCTTGTTAAACTTCCAGTGACATGTGAAATCACATGTTACCGGGAGGTAAAATGGCTAATTGGGCCCAATTTGGACATTTGACTCACTTTTGTTGCCAGCAGTTTACACATTAATGGCTGTGTGATTTTCAGGGGACAGCAAATTTACACTGTTTTACAAGCTGTACACACTACTTTAGATTGTAGCAAAGTGTCATTTCTTCAGTGTTGTCAAACGAAAAGATAAAATCAAACATTTACAAAAATGAGAGGGGTGTACTCACTTTTGTGAGATACTGTATAGTAAATAGAGTGATTTCGGACACAGCTACGGCCATAACTTTCTGGGACACTTGAATAGAACACAGACACTGTGCTTTTCCTACTACGACAAGTTAAAATGTCTGCTGTGAAAATGTAAACAAAAAAGCACAAGTGGACATCATTAAGACATACAGAGATGATTTGGCTGAGTCACTGACTATTAGTTGTCTTTATAATAAGAGACGCCAGCTGTGAAGGGACATTACACATGTGCAAACCTGTGCGTCTATGTTAAGACTATACAGGTAGCTCAGAGACATTGCTTTAAGGCAGTGTTGGGAAAAAAAAAGATTCACAGTATGTTAAACCAAAACATTTCACGCAAAATCCCAAAGTTGGACTGTAGCTATTGGGAGACAATGGAGCAAACGCACGATTTACCATCCCACAACAGATATACAAGTCTGCTGTGCAGTCTGATAAGCTTTTAACTTCCATCAAGCCTCCATAACTACTGTTAACTTCATTAATAGCTCATTAATAATAGATTTAACTTTAGGCATTATATGATAATGTGATGCAGCACATACTGTTCCATATTCAAACTATACTGTGGTATAAACACCAAGCCCTAGCCGCATAGTCCATTGTAAGTTTACTATGAAAATGACATTCCTAATGAGGAGATAAAATTCTAATGCTGCTGATGAATTGTAGCTATAGATAAAGCAATGCATGTTTAGTGGTTAAGTTACAGAAAAGGGGTCTCTGGCTTGTTTTCATTTCAAGGAAAAAAATACATCTCACACATACATAATGAAATGCGCAGCCACACGTATACACATTCATTACACACACACACACACACATACACACACACACACACACACACACACACACACACACACACATGCAGAAGGGATGGAAGTATCAGTGGATTATTCAAGCAGTGGTTACTATAGATCTTCAGGAAGGGGGTGCGCATGTCTGAAAGGAAAGCAAACACAAATTTGACCTAAATTAGTAATATGCTTGCTAGATGCCCCAGTAGATATCCCACTTTAAAGACAAAGCCAGCTGGTGAAGAGATCTGGGTCACAACGCACAACAACGAAACTTTTACACTTGCATAATTTTCGCCACTTTTGAGGACTCTGCACATCCACAGTCCTCTTTTAATGGAGAGACAATTTCCAAGTTAGTCTATAAGTACAGGTTTGGATACGTTTGCTACAGCCTCATTGTAATTGTAATTACTGTTCTAATGTTGCATGTAAAATGCCTGTCCTGTTAGTTTAGTTAGACTTTGGCTGGTACTTACTAGTAATTTTCTTAGTTTTATTTCATATTTTTCTCCATACTGTCCAAGTCAAGTTAAGCTCTACAGCAGGCATGGTGTTCTTGATAGACAACAACAGTCCAGATTGGTTGACATGAGCAGGTATTTACCAAAGGAGGTGTTGGGGATGAGGGCTCCACAGGCCGCTGGTTCAATCAGATGACCCAGCTATGGTTGTCTATAAATATAAGAGAAAAAATGCCCAATAACACGACAACAGGTTAGCTTTCAGTCAGTAGAGGGATAAGATTTGAGGTTTGTAATCCAATTATAGGAGAGAAGGAGTTACAGAAGTTAAAGTGCTTGAGCCACAGGTAGTTATGTCTGAGCTGTGTGATTTTGATTTTGAGATTTGTATTGACTAGTCCATACTGAAGAAAGATATGAAATCGAGCACAATGAGTCTGGGCTGCAGAATTAAAGTTCTGTTGATTGAGGAATGTGGGTGTAAACGTGTACTTAAGTTTAATTAAGGACCACAGAAATTGGCTACGGCTAACGGGTAATTCAGTGGCATATGTTGATTTCTAGTGTTATGTCACTTATGACTGACAAAACATCACTCTTTGCATTGGCAGAAACCCCTTTCACTGGCAATTCCTGCTACGGTTGACTATTTGTATACTGCTGCTGCTGCTGCCACATAAAAATGACATGCCACTCCTGACCCACTGATAGATGACACTCTCTACCAGCAGGTGCAGTGTAAAATTCATAGCTATAGGAAGATAACAATGTTTTGTAGGCAGCTGTCACTGTTACACCTTTGTGGTACCTAACACTAGAACTGCCAGGGTTCGTTGTACCAAAGCGGGTAAAATTTACCCGTTATAGCAAAATAAATAGCGAGAAAATTATTGCATTCTCCATAGGGGTAAATTTGACACGTTGGTGGTCCTAGTGTTAATCTAGCCGCGCAACTATTAGCTCTGTACAGCTAGCATAGCAAGCATAGCCTTCTGACATAGTTTGAAAAACAATGCCCTACAATTGTTAAACAGCATTTGTATCAGAAGGTTACAGTAAGTAATTAATATGTGTAATCCTAGTAGCTATGATTTGACAATTAATGCTTGCTAGATTATACTAAGTGTTTTTTTTATTGTAATTATTTAAAGCTGGGGCATTTTTTGTTATATTTATTAAAACTATATTTACATCCAGACAGCAACCAATAAATCAAATGCTTTGACACAAAAATGAGAAAACCTGCTATCTGTGCTGTCACAGGACTATAATAAGCATGGCCAATCATTTAGTTTGGTCCTACTTACCTGCGTGCACTCTTCCCGTGCACTCGCTGCAAATGAAAATATGTTTTAGGGGAGTAGCTTTTAGGGAGGCCTGAAGGGACTGTCAAAATCTAGCTGTCTCTTGGCAGTTTCTTCAAAGTTACCCCATCGCCTGGGGTGGCGATGGGGCAATGGATAAGACACATGCCTTTGGTGTGAGAGACCTGGGTTCAATCCTCCACTTTGACCCATCCACCAATGTGTCCCTGAGCAAAACACCTAATCCCTAGTTGCTCCAGAGGCGTGTGACCTCTGACGTGTATAGCAATTGTAAGTCGCTTCGGATTAAAGCGTCAGCTAAATGAATAAATGTAAATGTAAACACCAGCTTTAATGTAAGACATATCTGTCAGTGGCACATCAGTGTCATGTCATTTGAGTGGCATATGCCAGTAGGGCAAACATTAACACAGCAGTGGTATATCTCAGTAAGATTCCTAGCTTATGCCAGTAGAACAAATGCTGCAAACTAATATGTGTACCATTAAGAATCAGCTTATACCACTAAAAGAAGAGTAGCATACCATTAGCTATATTTTAATCTTGAGCATCAAGAATGTTATGGTGAGATTTCTTACTTGGTTCCCTCCTCTGCAACCCCTTCAGCCTCCAGTTTTCCCTCCTCCTCCATCTTCTCCTCTGAAATCAGTTCTTGTTTCCGGTGTCGACGAAGACATTTCACTACTACCATGGAAAGGATCAGTAGAGCTAATGCTCCACCCACTGATGCCCCAATCGCAACTGCGATGGTTGAATCCCTCGGAGGGGGAACTAAGGAGAAGAGAGGAGGGGGTTACATAGTTTGTAGACAAAGGATGGAAACGAGTGTTAATGCTGGCTAAAAGCTCCACTGGGCTGATTAAACAGAGTGGAAAGAAAGAAAGTGCCGCTAAGTTAGCCTGTGTCATATGTGCTTGTGTGTGTCTTTGTGTGTGCGTGCATGAGTGTGAAAGAGATGCTGAGGGACTAAGTTCAACCTCTTGTTGGTCATTAATAAGTAAAAAGCTGACTCATCAAAAGTAGTTCTTCATGCTCGAGGAAACATACACCGTCACACACACAGTATGTGATTATTCTGTGGATTTAGCCTTAAAGTCCACTGGCAGAGAGAGCCCAGTGCACTGCAAAACACAAGGAAATGATAGTAACTTTGAAAACACCTTTTGACACCACATATAGCGCGTCACATTCAGAAATGAAGTCATTAATACGTCTAGATTCTGAATTTGAACGCATACTTTTGTCATAATATGGCGATACAATTTGTCCATTTGTGGCTTGTATCTGCTTGTGTGATCAACTGCAACAGTGTAAACAGCTAACTGTGCAAACCTATAAAAGAGTGTTTTTAGCTGTGGCGCAAGTATGAAAATTATTCATGAGCCACAACTTCTACCAGCTTGCAATCTAGCTGATACTGCCACTCCTTTGACAGAAAAAAATGTCTGCTCAATTTGAGGCAAGAATAGACCAATGAGAACTGGTTACTGAATGTCAAGATTTGTTTCAAATAACACATATGGATTGCTGAAAATGTACCTCCTTATAGATACAATTTGTAAAATAGTGTATAGCCAAATCCAGCCAAGATTTGACAAAGCATATTTTTTATAGTAACACTCTCCCTTATAAATACATTTCCTGATTTCAGTTTAGCACTGAATAACGCTTGTAAATTCAGAAGCTGGGTTTTCATGTGAGCTATAACACAACCAGGGAGTGTAAGGCAATGGTTAGGATTTATATACAATTACCATTTTGAATCTTTAGAAAGTAGGATTAGTGTCTTACGTTCTGTAACAACATTGAGCTGTATGACACCATGCCCCTGGATGCGGTCTGGGGGGTTTCTGACAAAGCAGTTGTAAATCCCCTCATCCTCCAGTTGAACATCTGATAGGGTGATTGATAGGTCGTTCTTATCCAGGTTCCCAGCAAAAGTGACCCTCTCTCCAAACCGGTCCGAACGCAGAGGCAGCATTCCTTTTTTCCTATAGAATGTCATAATCTATGAGGAGAGAGAGACAGAGAAAGAGAGAGAGAGAGTTCATATCGGGCTTAGAGTTTTAATATGTAAGCGCACCCTAATTGTTAAGCATAAAGTTTAGCATTTTACCATCTCTTCTGTGTCATTAACTGATTCTTGGTAGGTCCAGTTCATGGCAAACTTGACAGGATCCATCTTATAGCAGGAAGTAAATGTGCAGGAGATTTTGACAGTTGTCCCATTCAGCGCATTAATGCTACTGGGCACGAGCACATCCATGCTTGAACAACCTGCAAATAAAAACAACACCAGTGTTTATAATGCTAGAATCAACATCAGTAAAATAACTGAGCCTTAAGGATTGAAACAGAATTGACTCAGTATAAGATATTATTGTTTTAAATTAACTGAAAATTATGGATATCACAAATGGATCAGTAGGTAGGTAGGTAGATTTATTTTTTAGTAATTATAAAAATGTTAAACAGAGATAAACTATATTCAATGGAGCAGTGCTGAGGAGGAATTAGAGTTTAAGTGTCTCATAGCTTGGGGGGAAAAGCTGCTCTGGTGGTGTGGCAGCAGAAACTTCTATATCTCATCCCAGAAGGCAGAAGGGTGAACAGGCTGTGGCTGGGGTGGTTACTGTCCTTTAGTATCCTTTGGGCTCTGTGCAGGCACCTCACCTCATGTGACTGCTCGGGAGATGGGTACTGCTGATCTTCTGAGCAGTTTTAAGCACCCGCTGCAGAGCCCCACTGTCCTGGGTTGTGCACATCCCGCGCCAGTTAGTGATGTTTGCAGTCAGGATGCTTTCTATTGCTCCTCTGTAAAAGCTGACAAGAACTTGGCACGGAAATTTGGCCTTCTTAAGCTTCCTGAAGAAATACAGCCGTTTCAGCTCCTTTGTTTTGCTGACGTTGAGCAGTAGGTTGTTCACTGTACACCACTCTGCAAGATTATCAATTTCCTCCCGATATGAAGTCTCATCATTGTTAGAAATTTGTCCGATGATGGTGGTATCGTCTGCAAACTTCAAAACAGAGTTCTCTCCATGTCAGGAGATGCAATTGTGGGTGTACAGTGTGAACAGGAGGTGGCTGAGCACATAGCCCTGTGGGGCTCCGGTGTTGAGCACCAGAGTGAAGGAGATGTGTCCACCAATCTGAACTATGTGGGTTCTGTTTGTGAGGAAGTCCAATACCCAGTTGCTGAGTGTTTCATTTAAACCCAGGGTGCTAAGTTAGTTGCCAATCATTTTCACAGAGGAGATTGTGTTGAATGCTGAGCTGAAATCCACAAACAGCATTCTGATGTAGGTGTTGCTTTTCTCAAGGTGTGTGAGGGCAGAGTGCAGGGCAGTGGAGAGGTTAGTTCTGAAAGCAAACTGGGGAGGGTCAGCAGTGTGGGAATGTAATTTTGTAAACAACAAAAGGGAGGTAAATCTAAATAGTGAAAAGGAAATTAACTTTACAAATTTTTGTATAGGACAATATTTAATTTTTTTGTTGATATTTGGTCTTTTTGCTTGTTATATTTATATGGTAACAGTAAATCTGGTATAAGAAGTTTAACTAAGATCTCATCTCAAAATACTAAAGTTTGAGTAAAGTCAGTAGTCAGATTCTGGAATCAGGTACGGTAAACTGATTTGTAAGGTAAGCTCTGATATTTTTTACATGTTTAACCAAATCATACTGCAAAAACAATACAAAATTTTCGTGGAAGACTGAACAACTGAAAAGTGCAATTCATCAGCAGTTTTAGCTTCCCAGTATGTAGTGAGGATGTGGGTTTTCATGTAACTGCTGACTCCTCTTCCTCACTTCATCCAGAGAGTGCTGTCTATCAGTCATTTGATGTGAATTCCTCAACTCATATAACAGATTTAAATATGGGTCCCAGACAGTCGAATTGAGAGAGGCGCAAAAGTGGAGTTGCTGTGCATTATACTAAAGCTTTGATCAGATGTCACATACTGTATGTATAGGAGAGTGTTTATGACATCAGGACTCTGAAAAAACAACCAAAGCCATCAAGGCAAAATGGCTGTGTGAGCATGGAGTAAGTGCAATTGTGACAGTGTTTTGTTACTAGCTACTAATACACGTTTTGTTTGAGTATACACAGCCCCAGTTTGCTACCCAGTGTTGGGGTAATCTGGGAGTCCGAGTGGCCTTGGAAGGCAACAGACCCAGTGCATTCTGGTTGTTGTAGGTTTTCTACCTTTCGGGCCATACCACATCCCTTTTTCTCTGTTTTCACTGCTCGTGTAGCACCAGTTACCAAAATATTTGCGTCATACTACTCCATAGACAGCCCAGTTTTATGAAAAACAATACATCTTTCCAGCTGTAATATATGCCTTTATGTTATCAGGAAGCATGATGACAGAATAGTATGCTCTTGAGTTTAGAACACTGAAAGAGAGAAAAATGTTAGGTGATAGGTGCTTAGACTGCTCCACTAAGCCAATTTAGGAAGTATAGTGAGTTTAATATTCTAAAATGAAAGTCAAAAGGTTATAACTGCACATAATGCAACTTGAAATGAAATTCCCCTCCCCTCTGACATAATGTCTCAGCATGGGTTTACACTCCCCAGACAGAATCTGTGCCTCTCTCTCAGTATGCGTGTGTGTGTGCGTGTGTGTGATGGGACTCTGCACCATTCTCTCCTCTGCAGTCGGGTGTTTCTGGCTCCCTTCCCACTGCTGCTGCACCACTCTACAGGCCTGCCTCTCTGCACCACACACACACACGCACACACTTTCTACATCTCTATATGTATAATTTACACACACGTACACACACACACACACACAATTTTCCATGCACACAGTTCAACACAGTGAGGTGTCTCGTGATGCGCCGCAGCACCTGCTTCTTTCTGTCTCTCTCTCCCTAAAACACACACGCACATCCCCGAAAGGGTGTGCATTGACAGCAGTAAGCCAAGCATGCTAGCTGTGCTAAGTCAATAACATCCCCATAAACTGAACCGCACACACAGGTAACAGCAATACATTCAAGCACTCACTGACACACACAGACACACAGACACACACAGACACACACACACACAAGCACTGTATACACATATGTGTCTGTGCTGCTACAGCTCCCATAAAGCTATACAGCATAAGTAAGAGTTTGATGCAGGCTCCTGCTGACTCAGCAGTCCTGTGGATGGTGAGAAAGGCAGGCAGACAGAGACTTGCTAACAGATGAAATACTGCAGTGAAGCAGCCCCATGCCACTCCCCCCTCTCTCTGCCCCTCCCTCTTTCCTCTCCCATCTTTGTTCACCTCTCTTGCCTCCTCTCACGCTTTTTTTTCCTGGTACCTCTTCTGTCCCCTCTACTACCTCCCAAGATTACAGTTTTCCTTTTTCTCCCCAGCTTCACTTTCCAATACTCCATGCATTTCTTCTCTTACACCCTTTTACATCTTCCCCATTTTTCCGTACTCTCACAAGGTCAATGCCAGAGAAAAAAAAAAAGGTAAAACGTAGGTAGGCCTGTTACATCATCTTTCCAGTGCCCTCCCCATTCCTTTTATCCAACTCTACAGTATGTGACCGCCTTTCCATTAGGTTTTACTTATGGTCATAATGCTATTTACAGTAGAAGTCTATGTGGGTAAAATTATAGTTGTAATTTAATAGAGAGGGACCAGTGTCTGCCTGTCTCATTGAAAATGGGTAATGAAGACAAGTGCAGACCAACAGATGACACTGCTGTAACATCTTTATGGTATAAAAATCTCTTACATTTACAGCTTTGGTTTGTACAATAATATAAATCACAGCTACTGTTCCAATTTATATTTAAAAAGCAAAAAACATATGCTATGAATTCCAAAATGGTATGGATAACAGAGAGTCGGAGAGGCACCACAACATATCTAACATCTAACAACATTTTAAATCAGGTGCATTTTTTCCATAGGGAGTAAGCACAAATAACTTTCATTTCAAATGGAAGGATGTCTCCTAAAACTACACAATCATTGGATCATCCATCAAACTTTTAATAAATTAGTTTTTTAACAGTAGGCTGGACTAGTCTTAACTCATTTTAAAATCCATTTCCAGATTTCAATCCAATTAGTCATCAGTGGGATGGCATGGACAAAGCTTTCAGAGTAGGAACCCACTGAAGACTAATTTGACAAATCCACAGACAACATCCTTGGATGGTCTCTGCTAAAAGTGATTTAAAGCTACTTTGAGAGCACAAAGGGCTACAGCTAAATATTTAGAGGAGGTTCTCAAAAATTACTTTGGGCTCTCTTTTTAATCATTTACCAGGATTGAGATGTATAATCCCTAGTAATAGCACCACTTACTTGTTTTGGTGTTGAAGATGGCTATGACAGGATTATGCGTGTAATCGGTGCTGGTTTGGTGGACTAAATGCTGGTGTTGGGTGTGTTAACACTCCAGGGTTATCAAATGAGCATGCTCCTTTGTGAATATACCAACTATCTACAGATGGCTAAGCAACACAATATATAGCATCCTTCAGGTTGTTTCCCAGGTTGGATCATTTTGTTTATAGATAAAGCACGTGACTGCTGTTTTCTGCAGCTTCAGTGAGGATCTGGATACCTTTTATGGGTCTGGCCTCTGGTCTCCAGCTCCTTGCAGCCAGAGTTCACCACAAAGCCCCTACAACACACTTCAACTGGGAGCACTTTTCTTTGTATAGCCCCTGGGCAATATTAGCTTAATGATGATGGCATCATGAGGAGTTAGTCCATAACATCAAATCTGATCCCAGATGTGTTGCTGGTGAACACATGATTAAATTACCAGCTGTTTTCCATGACAATTTTTTATTATTCACCTAGATTCCACTTCTGCTGCTGCTTGAAATTTACCATTTGTTAATTTAATAACTTTGATTTTTAGTCAGCAAGTTAGAACAGAGTGGCTCCAGGTAGTGGGTCACCCAGCACAGGCAAGCTTTTGGGTAAAGTGTTACAATTGTTTATGCATTTGCCTCCTAACACCAGATCTACTTAACAAAAACCCAATAAACCATAGGTGAAAGATATGTTGAGCATCCTACCTTTAATTGTTCCTCAGTCCGGTATTCTTTAGTTGTGATTTAGTTGAAATTTGTTCTGCTGGGCTTAGCTCTAATGCCCCCTGCTTTGGAGAAAGCCACACTGCATCACCCTATGCTCATGTTCCAAAGGGGTGGGGATAAATCAGCATTCAGTACAGCTCCCAACAAAAATATGACATCTGTAGGTGTTGCAAGAATCCTGTGGGCTACAGGAGCTTTTCTCTGATTATGTCATGACTAGACAGGGATAGCAATCAGTCTCAGAACCCTATACTTTGTAAGTAATGCAGCATCTTTTATTGTAATATTAGCCTTATTTAAACACTAGTTAAATAGTAGCAGTAGCACAGACAGGGATGCATTATCCAGTATACTGACCTTTTTTCACTGCAGTGCTGTAGGCATGATAACAGCACAAGTATACTCTTACGCCTACTCACTCTTTTATGATCACTAGTAAATTCCATACAACATGGAAAGAATTGACTGGATTGAGTAAGAGTTGAAAGGTAGTTTCTTTGCTCTCATCACCTCTCCACTCTCCTTCATCCTTTACTCTTCTATCTCACATAAATAGCAGTGTCCCTACTGGTTCAGCATCCTTTTTTCTTCAGCATACGGCAAACTGCTCACTGAATTCACCACCTCCACAGATGGACTCGCCACTTCTAAAAATTCATCTTTGCACCCGGGTGAGGGGATCCATATCCCACTCGATTGAGTCCAGTCCCCCCCCGGCTGACCTGCAGCTGGGGAAGGGAGCGACTGGCCAAGTGACCGGACACTGCCACATCCCCCAGTCTCGTGTTCAAGAAGCCATTGTGCTTGCTTTTAACTACGCATTTGCATATGCAAGATGACTGCTATGCGTATCCTGCGTTCCTTTGGAGTTTAGTTTGTGCACGTCCCCAGAAATTAATGCTATGCGTCTGTGAGATGCAATTCAGCACATGAATGTTGGGGCAGTGTGTCGATCTGCTTGGCAGGTCAGCAGCAATCTACTGTTCCACACACCAACCCATGTGGTGGCAGTATGCAGTGGGCTTGCAAATCACCAAACTCAAAAGAAGGTAGGCAGCAGCTGAATTTGAAACAGGAGATTTATGGCGGGATGTTTACAAAAAAACTCCTGGAGCAAGTCCACAATTACCAAGATCGTTATGATGTCTCATTAAAATCATAACCAGCTCGAGTATCACTATGTTTGGTTTGTTTACGATGTGCAAATTCGGAGGTTGTCAAGGAAGATAATCCGGTGTCCGCGAGGGATGATCCAGCCCTGATCTGCCCCCTAGTCCAGGTACACGCAAAATAAGAAAGCAAGTATGTGAACCATGCCGTTTGCGTCATGACGCTTGTCTACACCTACACATTGTTAAAAAGCAAGTTTGATGGGGGCTTTAAGTGCTAATTCCCGTGTTCCTGTGTTGACTACGCCACTGCGTCGTGTCAGGTCCGAGTAAGATGGTGGGTGAAGCCCGAGTGTCCACCTTGTAGGTTCCAAATCTGTGCTGCCTGCCGGATCCCTATCTGCACAAAAATTTTACCACAAATGTGCCTGTTCATCATTACTCGTGTGTTGTTGTCTGTTCTCATCTCAGGGCGTCAAATACTGATGCTCTCAGAAAGGAGCAAGCCTGACTGCCCGGTCTGTGCTGCCATAATGGTCAGCTTCCACAACGTGACAGCCGAGAAATTTGTTTCTCTTACCATGGAAACGGCACAACGCAGCAGTCTACTGTTACTTTGCATTCTCAGCGTGCTCACGAGGACTTGCTAGCTTACCGTGAAAGCGTGTTACATAAACAGACACGCCGTCCTGCCAACATCTCTTTCGCCGAGCGGTCACAGCTCAACTAGGTTAGTCTGCTATAGCCGGAGAGAGACAGCCAAAGTCTTTTCGATGGCAGCCCCTTGAAAAAGAGTGTCAGCCTTATTTATACTTTTTATTATTATTTTTTTTTTTAAAAGGTGGCAGAGGGAGAGAAGCTGATGCACACCACCAGACCTCCTCCCCCCGTTATGTGTCCAGCATGCAAATATTTGGGTCATGTTTTATGTGCTGCTGGTGTACACACTGAAAATGCTGTGAATGTTCAACTTATTAAACACAGTACATTCCTAAAGAGGATTCTCCTCCTCACCGAACCCCCTCCATCTTTGGCTCGATGTGTAACACGCTCCAGTTTCTACAAAACTGCATGTTCACTGATGCTAAGCTAATGGTCCAACCTACGGCCCACACTGCTCTCCCGGCTAAGCTCAAGCGAAACAGTAGGAGGGCCCGGGTCTTCGCTTCTCTAGTTAAACCATTGAGGTCTTACTCCATATACTTTTTGTACCATAAAAAGATGACCCTGAATCTTCGCCACCTGAACCAGCATAATGGATAAATGCTTATAATCAAGAAACTGCTGGAGCTGGTGCAGCTCGGCAACTGTTTCACCGCCATCGACCTGAAAGTCGCCTATTTCATGTCAAGGTGAAACAGTAACAGGAAGTTTCTATGCTTCGCCTCTCAGGGAGTAGCCTACGAATACAATTGGCTCACAGTCAAATACTCGCTATAGCCCCCTAGATGCATGAACACTGCACTGCAATCGTTGCCGACCAGGGCATTAGGGTTCTTTTCCACTTAGATGACTTCATGGTCATGTAGACATTGAAGCCTTGGGTGATCTCCACACAGCCCAGTTGATTTTGCACCTCAACAGCCTGGGATTTGCCATCAATTGGGAAGAGAGCTCCCCCTATCCACTGAGGCCGACAAAGACCGCCTCCCCCAAAGCAATTCTTCTCTCCTTCAATTTTACGAGAGAAATGAAACCTAAAGATGCATCATTGACTAGTGATGGTAAAAGTGACTCTTTTCACAGACTCAAATCTTGAAATCTTGTTCATTAAAATGAACTAATGTTTTTTTGAGTCATTTCATTCATTTGAACTAGGCTGGTTACTGCAGCGCTGCATTCCTCTAATGGGCAATGTAAAAAAACAGCGCAGTCCTCAAATAGGGAAGGCTACCTGCCTTGGTTTAATTGACAAGGTATAATGCACAAATCACCTCTTGACCTTTCTATAAAGCCTCATGGGGCCACAAACAAATTCAAAACATGTAAAAAACAAAGAAATATGTTTTCAATATTCAATCGCCACCACTCGAGCTAAATCCCTGAGTATACAACCAGAACAGCCATATATATGTATAGCCTATATAATTATAATTACTATCATTATATCTCTAAAGTGCTCATTCAGTACAGTAGTCGAAGGTCCCTATCCATGAGTAACATCTATATTTTTCAGATTTGCTGGAAATATATTGAAGTGATAAGCTTGACACACTATATGAATAAAACATACTCTTATTAAAATTCAACGAATTTAATAATATTCTGGATCAAGCCTCCAAGTTCTTAAAAGAACTCCAGCACAGAGAGAGGAACAAAGAAATATTAACACATTATATAAACGCAGCAAGTTTGGCAGGTCTGGATAGAGAATGGGCCACATCAGGTCCGGATTCTGCTGACAGAGAGAAAAAAATATAAGCACGTTACTTTCAAACACTGCCAGGTTGGTCACCAGTCAAGAGCTGTGAAACTACAGCACGGCTCTGTTGGTAAATAAAAAGGAAATGTTACATTCAGTTCTCTGGCAAACTGGATCAGCTGTTAGCTGTAAACATACCACAGGGCTAACGCTAATGTTGATATGTGGCTGTGTTTTAATGTTGTAATGACCGTGTCCCTTTGTTTTGGAGAGGAGACCTCAGAGGTAATTCGGCTCCTTGTAGAACCCTGCCAGGGCACTGAAGTGGAACGGACCCAGAAAAACTCTCATCAGCTGTTAGCTGTAACACTAGCAGGACTAAAGTTACGGTAAGGCTGTGTTAAAACTATAGCACAACATCTCTGCGCTGTAATAACTTATGCTTTATTAAATGTCACATAATTAACCAACCGATTAGTTCATTCCTGCTCTACAGTAACCGAGCTGTCACGTGACAAATGCATGAACTCAAATTTGGAGACCCACAGTTAGGAGTCGTGAACTAATCCATACTGTTTCCTGTGCTGACGGAGGCCATGCTGCTGCAGTGTAACGAGTGAACGTAAGAGTCCAAGACTATTCACGCATGCGTGAAAATTAATGTATTACTCCCTCAGACAGCCGTTCCTCCTGAGTCACATATAAGATTAGGTGAAATGAACGAATCGTTCTTTAAACGACGCAACATTATCACTGACCTCACCAAGATAGCGCCCTGTGAAGAAGGTCTCTATTGACACAAAAAAACTGCTGTTTTTGGACTGAATACAATGAAAACAACAAAAGTAAGTCGGCAGTTGTAACTGTAAATGTATATTAATGCCTTTTTTGTTGCTAATTACTCTCAGTTTTGTGAGTTGAGTGATCTGAGTTACATGGCTGAACAGAGCTGAAGCTCAGCTTTCTTTAGAGTGGTCAGACTGTGGTGTGGGATGAGAGGCGAGATGTGGAAGGCAACTGTGCAGCCATGTACAGTGATTACAAAGCGATTTATGTTGTGATATCAGTTTATTTAGATGCTGAGTGTTTGACGTGTGTTTGGTGTGGATAAAAATGGTTGATTTGAGATGCTAGCTGAGCCTCCTAGCTTCACAGAGGTGTGTAGCATGCATAGGATGACAAAATAATCTGATCGTCCATGATTCTCCATTTGCATTTTGAGGCAAAAATCGATCGTCCTGCCCAGGCTTATGTGGATAAGAGTTCTGGTATACTGGCCAAATATACAGGTCAAATGGGGCAATAGAGTCTCTGCTCCCTTTGGCAGTGGTAATGGAGTAGGCCTACAATGGGCGGGCTACTTTCCCATCCCTCTTTAACATGTAAATAAATGTTTTATCTGACCAATTAAGAAGCTGCTAAACTGGTTGTGTGATTGGTAACAAACTAACAAATCATCTAATGTAGACGATCTGGCTATTCCTTCTCCTAGCAGTGCAAGTTTCAACACTGCTGAATATATGCTCTGACTAAGGGTTCGAACATGGTGTGCTATACAATGCTAAAAAGAGTGTTGTCATATAGAAGAAAAGGGTGCAAGGACCTCAACTTACCAGATTTTTATCTGTCAGGAAAAGTGCTATGTGTTCGTGATAAAAGAAAATAGCGGGGGGCACTTCATTATAGGTCAAATGTCTCATGACGATGAGATGTATAGGCAGTGCAGTATATTATATGCTCAAGCTAACATATTAGCAAAAAAAATCTGCATGTGTTCAAAGTCTCTTTAGAGAATACTGCACTCCTCTCTATACTGCTCCCTTGTGGGTCAAGTTTAAAAAGCGAGCTTACATATTTTGCCTATAATGACTGTATGCAGACATTACTAAAAAAGAACAGAGTGAAGCAACATGTGTTGTAATGTGGGAATTAACACTTTCTATGCTCTATTGAGAAATATGACGTACAAATGTATTTGTCAAAGGAATGATTCTCAGAATACCATTATCATGCTCATCATATGCTAGTTTTAGTGTTGGACGATACCAACACTTTTTCTTTTAATGTA
This sequence comes from Lepomis gibbosus, assembly GCA_029875015.1. Lineage (NCBI taxonomy): Eukaryota > Metazoa > Chordata > Actinopteri > Centrarchiformes > Centrarchidae > Lepomis > Lepomis gibbosus. The sequence goes on along the minus strand of JAPMOB010225330.1, from coordinate 18,944 downwards.
TTATACCTTGTTCGTATTGTAGATTTCACGGTTGAACTTTGAATCAGGCAAAGCTGTCAGGAGTCACAGGACTACAATATACGGCTGGAAATGCAGTATAATAGGTCTCCTTCAACATACCTGTCAACCCTCCCATTTATCCTTCTGTCACGGTGTCATCCCGTTTAAATATTTTCCTGTAAATCTCCCATATTTTTAATGCTTCTATAAAACCCCACTGGCCATACTTGAAATGTTGCTCCCCTCCGGTAAAACAGGTGGCAGTATGTAGAACATTAGCTGTAACAGTAATTGGAAGAAGAAGAAGAAAAAAAAGATAAAGAAGAACCTTAAGATTCTATTGTTGGCTCATTTGTATTTTATGCTGCATGAGTATGGGGTTTTAAAAATGCTTCTCACAGCAATGCTATCCAGAGTTGAGCCATGAGATGCTTTCTTGGAGTGCATAAATAAGGCTAATGTTCGCCCCATACTAGGGGATAATTGGGCCAATTGTGGGGCCATTTCGTTCCTCCCAACAATAGCAGTGGTATTCCTGATCCAAGACTGGAACAGATTATCTGTCCAAATGATCCTGTTGTGGGAAGGGTTTAAAGACATAATCTTAATGATCCTGTGTCCTGACTGAATCATCTGGTGTGTGTGATGTTACAATTAAAATATTAAAAATGCTAATCTTAACCTGTCGTTATGTCTGTGGTATCCGATGTTTTGAAAATCAATTAAGATTTAAATTCCGGGCATAATTGAAAGTATATGGGATGGGAGTCTTGTCTTGTAAAGTAGAGATGTGAAATAGTTCGACTGTGGAACTGACTTGTCCAGTCTGCCCAGAAGAATGGCTGACCAGAAAGATATTTAACTGGGATAGAGCACACAATTAACAGTTGGTCAAGATATGTTGCTGCAATATTTTGTCATGCAAATTACCATTTTATTTTCAGAAATAATAATATATAGTCAAACAAAAATCATTAGAGATCCATAAGGAACAATGGAAGGAGGAATAAGCCAAAGCTCAGAAACTAGCTTTGGCAACTAAAGTAGGCAGATTTAAAGGTACTCCTGAAGAGCAGCATTTTGTGTTTTTTTTGATCTTGGTGATGTTGAGGATAAACTTCATTTTGCGTTCCTCTGCCCCCTGCACAGTACAGTTTGAATAGGTACAGTTTAAGAACCCTGATTTGTTTTGGGTGCCTGAATATGTTCAGTAAATGAGGAGACAACTAAGACGGAGAACACTGTATAACATTTCTATGGAAATCCAATGTTTGGAAATATTCAATATTTGAATTTGTGGAAATGGGCTGTGTGCCATATGGTGCAGGACATTCAAAAATACACAGACATTTTAATAAAATGCAATAAAAATATGAATGCTACGTTTAACATTTTAATGGAGATTTTAGGTCTCCTAAATGCAAAGTATTGTCTGGCAGCAGGGAAATCCTTTCATTTCCTGTTTTTGTTGTTTTGTTAAATTTTTTTAAAGGCACAGCTGTGATATGAATCCAGGATCTCCTACTAGGCAGGTGTTCTAACTAACTAAACCGCCCCATATATTGCTCCTGAACCTCTTTATAGAAATATCTCTCAGCTGAGAGTCAAAAGTTTACTATTTGAAGCAGTCATCATTTAGGAAGAATTTTGAATTTTGTTTTTGAAGAAGAATAAGAAATAAAAAGAAAACAAAATACAGTGTTGTTACATGTAAGATTTGACTGAACTATAGTAATTTGTGCTTCTGTACTTACTAATGCCACATAGGGGTTGCAGTATATTTCTTTTAGCGTTCTGCTGCCCTCTAGTGCATCTCTATAGAAACTGTAACTCTACTCTACTGTTGCAGAGTACAGTTAAAACACTGATGGCCACAACGAATATTGGTGGGAAACTGCAGGAGCTTCAGAGGTGTGTCCACTGCTGACAAATGTATGGTTAGCCTAGACTACATTTGGTGGTGTTTTGAAAGGCAGCACACAGCATCTAGCCAGCATCTTACATTCTTAACCACCTAATGTGTCTAAACTATGGATAAATATTAATACATTAACATCCTAAATTAAATTAAGTTGGCTAATGTGTTCAGATATTTAAAAATGTAACAATATTTAGTTAAATTTTTCTCAGTTGATATGACTACGTAAGAAGTTTTTTAGTTAATCTTTAATTTGGACAAATCAGCAGTTTAGAAATTTAAAAAAATCAGTAATCCAGTAATCTTTAATTTTTTGCTTTAGTATAGGCCACATCCTGATGAAAAGAGAACAGAAGAAACCACTGTAGCTAAGTAGCATCTCCATGCAACAAGCTCCCCAGCAACAGTAAACTTTGGGTATCTATTTTCAGTAGTCATGGGTGAAAATGCTGACACCATTTAAAAATACACTGGTATGAGTTTCCCTAAGTAATTTCCCAACCCTCAAACTGCAATAAAAATATGAATGCTACGTCTTCCCATTATATACCATTGGTCTAACCCTGAAATGATCTCTCCTTGCATGATGACCCCGTCTCACATCCTGTATCCTGCTCAGTTGATAAACCTCTCCTTGGCTTGGGTGCAAAGGGCACAATGAAGAGGAATGGGAGCCCAATATACATCATGGTCTAATTTTCTCCTCGATGCATCATTGTTTGAATAGAATAATGGGAATTCTTTTCTACAATGAATGATATTTCTTCAGTAAGTAGGGACAGGGTGACACTTATTAGTTTTTGTTGAGTTGTGCCACACTTTTGCCGTTAACTAAGAATAAATGGCTCCAAAGTAGCATTTAATATTGCAATACAGTAAGCAACAGGAAGTGAGTATGTTATACAAGCTCACAAAACTGGCTTATGTATACAGGGTAAATAGTATACAAGACCTGTAAATATAAACAGCATATTGTTAGCACCTTTCTATATGGCTCACAGCACTGAGTCACAGAGACCTAGGCTACTGTACACTATCATTCTGCCGGCTGAGCCAAAATTTATTTTTATATAATGCATCATACCCAGTATAAAGGTTCTGTTACACTTAGCTGTCAACAGACTCTAAATAGAGACATGGGGAAACATTAGTCCTTACAGAACTAACACAACTGTTCTGCTCTGCTCTGTTGGGAAAAACCACAACATTCTGGTCTTTGTCAAACTGTGAAAATGCTGGAATAAGAATAAACCGACATGATCTCACTTACACCCATTATCTCCCACCTTTGTCTCTCTCCCTCCCTGTCACTCACACAGTCAGGTATGAGGGGAAAAGGCCCAAAGATGGAGCAGTGTGCGGGAGCGATCAGCTTATCGAACTGTCGATCAGTCTATCAGTGTATAAAAGCATCGATCGGTTTGGCTGTTTTTGTTTCTTACCAGAGAGCGAGAGCAGCAGCAGCAGCAGCGCCGCGCTCACCAGCTGAACGCCAGGGCTCCTCTTCTGCTCGGTGGAAGACATCTTCCCTCCTTCTTATTAAAAAATACGGTTTTATCTGTAGAAAAAAATAAGTTGTAAAACAAAGAGCAGCAAGTCTGCTTGTGGTGGGTGCGTTAAAATGCTAAAAACGGTGTTTGTTGTTTTAGAGGCAGGACATGGCTGGCAGTGGCTGTAGCCTTATGACGGTTGGTCTCATGGTTGCCGGGTTTTTGGCGATCGAGCTGGCGGGCAGGACAGGAAAAACACTAAAATAAAATGGAGGACATCTCCCTCACAAGTATGTTAGTACTAAAAAGCAACAATTTAGCTGAAAAGGCAAAGAAACGGGTAAATGGGTGAAACCTTGAATAAATGATGGCAAAAACATAATAAACATTGCTACTTTAGATGTCAGGATAAGTTGCACCAGGATATGGTGGACAACCTATGTAATTTTGACGATGCTTCTTGTTGGTACTTATCATATACCCCTATACTGATATCTGCAATAAGCTAAAAGCGGCCATTACATTGCCTTAGTTGATTTATCGATTCAATTCAATTCAACTCACTTCAATTCAGTTTTATTTATTTATATCGCCAAATCACAACAACAGTTATCTCACAGCGCTTTTCCTAAAAGAGCGGGTCTAGAACGTACTCTGATGTTATTTACAGAACCCCAACAATTCTCACCAAGAGCAAGCACTATCGGCCTAGCTCTATGTGCCACAGTCACCAAATCTCAACCAAACCGAGAGATTTTAGAGCAGTGTGTTAAACAGCACTCTCCCCCACCAGTGAAATGCCAATGTGTCACTCATGTACATACAATCAAAATGACAGCCAATGCTATTTTAGGTAGGAGCAACATCTATTGTATGTTGGATCAAAATTCAACATGTCTGTGCTACTATACAAGCACATAAGCATCTGGAAAACAATGTAATGGGGCCATAAGGATGAGGAGGCTCTACTGAGTGAAACCAGGCTGCCGTGCAGACAAACAAAAAATTAAGAGGAGACCATCCCAGCCTTCCTCCTTTTAATCCATTGCTCTATCCATCCTTCCTGGGCAGGAGGCAGGAGGAGAGGATACTGGGAAATAAAAGAGGTGAACACTGATGAGAAAGAGATGAGGAGGCTGGTAAATACAAATGATGTGCGATTGGTAAAAACAGGGAAGTGAAAAGAGAGGCTAGAGGGAGACAGGGTAGATGTTGGAGGCTCTGAGCAGGCTGATAATCTCATCTTTCAGAAAAATGGGTGATGTCAGGAATTGGAGGAAAGAGGAGCATTAGAGGAAATTAGATGTGAGGGAGGAGGGGGTGTTATGCTAAGACAGGAAGATGGGGAAAGAGATACTTAGAAGAGTGGCTTGAAAACATTAAGCCATTAGGAGAAGAAAGGAGACAGAGGAAGAGGGTGGGCTGGTTGATAGTCTGGGGTTAGCGTAACAACACTGCAGTCAAAGCAGTGGAGGCTTTCCACATAAAGTAGCCATAAACATAGAACACATATTGTATCTACAAGGCCTGTAGGCTTGGTCATATACATTCAGTACATGGGTGGAAACAACAATAGAAGCTAATTATAGTTTTGAATTTGACAACCTCAATGTCTATAGTGATGCAATTTATACCATTGTTAACAGTAGCTGATAATCTTTGTACCATTTTTTAAAGTTGTACCAACATACAAGGCAACTACAGCCAAGTACAACAGAAGCTAAATGTGTTAGTATCACACAAAGGATTTACAATGGTGAAGGACATTTTCAAAGTATTTCACCAATGGCTCAGTTCAAAAAGGGTGATATATATTTCTGTGCACCAAACATAGTTTAGCAACATGTGAATCTAAATTATTCAGTTTTGCCAGCACATTTAATAACAGAGGCTAAATACACCATACTGCTGCTGTCTGGCACAGTGGACAGTTTGTCAATTCTTTAGTGGCTCCAGTGTTAGCACAATCTAGTATAGTTTGCAGCTTTTATCAACATACCACAAAGTTCACATTTGTGTGAACTGCAGTCAGTGAATTCAGCCTCAGGCCAAAATGTCCATGTTCACATTCTTTCAGTATGTTAGTCATTTTCCGGCATTCAGTGGTCACTATTGATTGGCTGCACAGATTTGTTTACACATCAACAAAATGTAATCAGTAAAGATTATTTCAAAATTCCACAAACTACAAGTAACACCCATTAGAGTAAAGCAAATCAATAGAATAACACAGAGTGGTTCTGTTTCTCTCTCACTCTCTCTCTCTCTCTCTCTCTCTCTCTCCCCGTCTCCCCAGTCTTTCTCCAGAGAGAAGACATTTGGCTATGAAGAGTGCTTCTTTGTTGCTAGGCAGCAGGGATATTTTTTGAGAGTGCATGACTGCTGTACTGACTGTTGCTGACAGTTGTTAATGTTGCTGCAGACAATCAGAGGTAAGAGCAAGTGATGCTGCAGTAAGGATTGTTGATATTTGAACTCAACTGCTAAACAAATACACCCCTCCATTCAGTCGTTCCTCAGAAGCTCCACCCCCTAAATTTCAAATCTCGTCTCCAGCGTTATAACGCCTTCACCCTTGCCTGGTCATATAACCTTATTCTCTGGTTACTCTTAATAACTTCTCTCCTTCTTCCTTCTGCACAATGCCTGGAGTCCAGCAAGGTCGAATGTAACAGTAACTCTCGGTCCCCCTTCACCCATCACTCCTGTGTGACATACGTAGTTGCAGGACAAAAGGTCTCTAGCTGGAAAATAAATTTTAAAAACAACGCCATTCAAAAACGTTTATTAAAAAAAACCTTCAAATTGAAAGTTTTTTAAAAGACAGATGAATACATGTTGATTTATTTTGCTTATTAACTGGTATATTAATATTTTTTCTCCTTTTAAGGATCCAAAGAAAGAGATTTTTGGGTGGGCTTTGATGCCTTTATTGGATAGTGAAGCTGAAGACAGACAACAAAGAGGATGGGATGCAGCAAAGGGCTGCGGGCTGGAATCGAATCGCTGATGTAAAGACTTGCTGGTGTAAAGACTCCCTTAGTACGTGGTGTGCACAATCTACCAGGTGAGCTACCATATTTGTTTTTTGTTTGTTTTTGTTATCTAAGTGTATGTAGGGCTCATGGTTGTTTTTTGATAACATCCATAACTCTTTAAAACTCTGATAATGATCTCCCAGAACTTTAAGGATAGGTTAATGAAGACCATGAGTTTTAAGGACTCCAGACCCTCACCAATTAATGCACCCACAACTGTGTATGTGCAAAAAAAAAATCAGATTATCATTCCATTCAAGTCAATCAACCAGCGCCAACCAGGTAAGTCCACTGATTAGCAAGTTTAACCAGAAAGTATTCTTTTGCTTTGAGTACACACTCAAGCCATTCAATCATTGATCAGGTGATAGCAGCTATATCCTAAATTGCATGCCAAGTTGCCAACATGTCAAGTTTTTAATGGGGCTTTCAGTGAATCCTTATAATTTCATAGAGTCTGGAAACATCTCAAAACTGTCAATATTATTTCCGTTACTTAATTACTTACTACACCAGTGGAAAACCCACTACACGGTTTATATACAGTATATAAACACACACTGCCTGGCCTTCATCTCCAGTGAAGGTCAAACCTTGGACGTCATTCTTCAACCAGTCCAGTACCTGATTTGGGATACAGTAGCTGCATGAGATGAGCCCTTAAACGCTTCAAAGTCTTTTCTTATACAGTATGTGTTTTGAACTCAAAGTCCACCATCAACCATCATCATCATTTTTTGAACACATTTTTACAGTGTTGAAATTAAACACAATTATCTGCTGAAGGTGTACATTGTATTGTATGTTGTCAATTATATGCCACTACTTTTTTCCATACAGAAAGTGGAGTGATCAATCCTTCATTGTTGACTATGACCTGTCATAGTGTGTGTAATTTTCTTTGTTTTCTGTCGATGTAACACATTTACAAACAAGGACAAAGACAATATTGAATTACTACAGAATTCAGTCTCAGTAGGACAGTACAAGTGTTCTCGTCATGCTGAAGGGTTTCCTATTGAATTACACCCTGAATCAGGGCAGGTAAATGGTGGAAGTGGTCACTCACAGACATTGAGATTTCATTGACACAGTCTACCTCTCTGCAGCCCGAGGAGTTAAGCGAGAGGTTGAGAAAGAAGAAGAAGAGAAATGCTGACAAGTCAGAAAGTCAAGGGTAGTTAGTTGTCTGTATTACAGAACAACATTTTAGATTAGCAGTCCATGTGAATGGATAATTACAAATACCATTTATTGACTTGTTTTATTTATTTTGTGCCTTGGATACTGTAAGTAAAATGAACCATTTTATTTTTTTTAGAATCAGAATCAGAATTAGAAATACTTTATTGATCCCCAAGGGGTTCTTTCATTCTTTCTTTTTACGACGATTATGTCCGTCTTCATTATTCAAAGGTCTGACATGGAGATTAAAATGTTCTGTACATATGTTGGGGAGGATCCACCAATGCAGAAAACATAAAACAGCTTTAAAAGCACAAATGTAAATGTACTTCTCTCTGGATCCAGAAGATGGTGCTGTGACTCCATGTTTCCCACAGGAAGGCTTTGGACTAAAATTGCCATCATTTATAGATGATTAATTAATTTGACTTCTTTCTGAAAAAAAACTTATTTCATAAGTTTTCTTGAGCTTATTAAGCATCAGTATCGGCATTAAAGCCAAAGATAAAATGCTCTTTAAAAGAGCAAAAAAATAAAATAAAATAAAAACTGTTTTATAGAATAAGTTGGTTATGGTTGACTTAACTTTGGTCTGGCGAAGTTTTCCTAATG
>JAPMOB010225328.1:0-35693 GCA_029875015.1 Lepomis gibbosus | reverse complement strand
TCTTTAACCTCTTTAATGTACTTACTTCTTTTTTTTTACTGTAAAGTGTCTTTGAGTGTCTTGAAAAGCGCTATAGAAATTAAATGTATTATTATTATTATTACTATCTTAGTTGTGTACTTGTGTCGCCTGAGATGCTGAGAATGTGAAAAGATCATGGCAGAAGTAAATGAGGCATGTATAAATATTCTGCCTTTATTAGATGGTGACATTCGAGAGATGATAGGAAATGAGAAGATGACGGGGAATGACATGCAGACAGCAAGAGAGGTTCCGGAAACAAACACGGAACATTGTGGTTCATGTTCGGCGCCTTAACCCCTAGGCCACCAGGCCACCCCAGGGAGTGATACTGTACACAATTTTTACGAGTTCATGTAATTATATAATATCACTAAAAGGCAGCAGGCGGGTTTGGCCGACAGCCATTTGTGAGGGCAGACTATGTCTGTTTGTCTGTTTGACTGCAGTTCAAATTCAGGCAGGCAAAGTTTTGTTGACTTTATGGACAGCCATCTTTCACCACCACCGTTAAAAGCTAATTACTGCCAGTCATAAGCAGTGGCCTTTATGGGCGTTCCATCCTCTGCCATCCAAAGCACAGCCACAGGGAGTGACAACATGGGCCTCGACGGGAGCTCTGATTGCATCGAATATTATTATGGCCTGTTTAACACTATATGGAGCAACGCCTCCATAACTTTTTAAAGAGTTGTTTTCCAAAATCTGCCACAGGGAACTGAGGGCCTGTAAACCAAAACAAAAAAGTGCTTTGTTACTGACGGGCATTTTGTGAGCCAACCCCCCCCCCCTCCAAGTTAAGGTCATGTATGGTAAGTCCATTCAACAGGTTTTTAAAACCACTAGTTCAGAAAATGTTAAAAGGGATGGGAATTTCCCATTCCTGATAAAGGACAAGCAGCTGATAGCAGGGGGATGTGAGTCAGGCTCAGCACTTCTGCTGCCTCTGCTTAAGTTCAGACTTGTTGAGGCAGGCAATTATTCCTCCTTTTGATGTGTGTTTGCTGGGGTTTGAGCTCTCTGTTACCGTATATGGGACTGGCAGAGTTTGACCTCATGGACCCCAAGATAAAGTCTACATTTCCCTCCAGGACACAAACCTGGATGGTTGTGCAGATGCTGCGTCATTTTCCTGTAATGCAGCAAAACATTGTCAACCCTGATATAATTGTTAGTGGTTACACATTTGCTGATGACTCTGCCTGTGTTACAGCAACACATCTGGCATAACATTGTAAGCATAGAATTTTTACCCTAAGAAACATGTTTAAAATACCATAAAATCCCAAACTATATTCACAGCCTATTTGTCCTGTAGGAAAATTATACAAAGTTCATGAAGTACATCTCTTGAAACAGAAATCACATTTTGTGTGGGTGATCTTATGTGGATGTGGGAACATTTTCTGGATCATACCTTTAGGATCTCTGTGAGATAATCAGTAACTTCAAACAACTGTTTCCTGCTCACAAATCTAGGATGATTAAAAAAATGTTGTTTATGATAAAAATCTTGCATTCTTTCGAACTGAATTTTCTTTGTGCCATGCAGAATGGCACAAGAGTAAGACCACTTTCATCAAGCATTTTCATACTGGACAATGCTTGGTATTGTTTTCAAATCTGTACTTTATTCAATTATCGAGAAAGGCTTGAGAATTCATATCGTTTCTGGGTACACTGTGCTATGTGGCTAAATTGTGTATTAAGGCATGCGTCTTATCCACTGCACCATAACCATCTCAGTGGTCTCATTCTAGTTTTGCTAGGCTATCAATTAACCAGGCCGATCTTTGGATCTACCATCAAAAGATTTTAAATAAAAGTTGGATGCTAAACTGGCCCACAGTACGGTTGGAGAAACAGAACCAGATGCAGTGGTGGATGAAGTACACAAATACTGTTTTTGAGTAAACGTACAGATAGCCTTGCTATATTACTCCACTAAAAGTCTTCAATTTAAATTTCTACTTGAGTCAAAAGTATCAAACGTGAAAAGCACTGGGGCGAGTCCCCCCCACCCCGCCACCCACTCCACATTTCATAAAAATACTATTAGTATGGTTATGTTTGTCAGGGGTTACTGACAGAATTCAAAAACAATCATCAAAATTTTTGCCAATTAAAGTTCTGTCAATCAAATAATTGTTTTAGCTATACATGTATAAACTGTTTAATTTATAAGAAAACTACATATTTTTTAAAACACTTAAAAACATACGTTTTGTGTGTAGAAATCTTACTTTGTAAAGTAACTAGTAACTGAAGCTGTCAGATAAATGTAGTGAGTAAAAAGTACAATATTTCCCTCTGAAATGTAGTGGAGAAGTAGAAAGTGGCATGAAAAGAAAATACTTAAGTTAAGTACAAATCCCTCTAATTTACAGTACATCACTGAGCAGATGTGACCATGGTGCTCTCTGTCAATGAGCCAAATTAAGAATGAGTTCTCCTGCCACCGCTCACTTTTAATCTACCGTCCCACAGTATTCTTTACCAGCAGGTGGCAGTCTTTCGTAAGCACATTCAACAAGGCCAAAAGGGAGTTAGAAAGAGCTCTGGTACAAGGAATTAGTGTCATGAAGAAAATGTAGCATCAGGCCTTAACAGCCAGTACTGTATAAGGAAAATCTCTCATTTACCCAAAGAAGTGAATTATGCTATGCTAAGCATAGCATAAAAACATCTCTGCTGGATCTGCTCTTTAAAAATGTCTTTTTAATGAAATCATGAAATCCATTTATTGCGTTTTATCCTTAGGCTGAGTTCACACAGAAGGTAATCTTCCCTTATTTTATAACCTTGCTTTAAGGCTGTGTTTTCAAAAATATCTCCTAAGGCAGAGATTTGGAAGGAAAAAAAGAAATCAAATATTGATGTTGTTCTAATTTTGTAAGCCTGTTTGTTGAATAATTGATTCTTATAGGGAGTTAGTTTGTTTTAATTTAAGGCCCTAATGCTCTTTTATTGAAGGGTTTTCACACATGCTGTGAGCCCTTGTTTCTATTTCTAGAGGTTCAGGGAGTGGGGTGAAACAGTTGTTGAAGGATTGTAAAGGACAATTGATTGCGCACATTTAGGTTAAATTCATGGTTAAAGATGACTACAGTTAATCTGCTTGTGTAATTGCGTTGATCAATCACTGTTTATCTGTATATATATCTGTCATGTTCAGTTACTGGGTGCGATCATTAGGAATTGATGTTCCTGGACTCATGTTTTGTAGCACAGATGAGTGTGACACAGATGCTCTTTCAGCAAAGGTAGAATTGGTGGCCTTGTTTTTATGACTGATTGCTTTTCTGTGAAATCACACATGCAGAAAAATGGCAACAATTAGATGGTGGATGCTGCTCTGTGCCTTACTGTATAATACCATCATACCGTGAATGCTGATGTGACAATGGTGCTTCTTTTACGTATCATCCTCCTTTGTCCTTCAGAGGTCTGTGACACAGCTCTTCCCCAAGACAGATGTTGTGATAGTATATAACGGGGGCACAACACTTGCTTATTCATGATGCCTGATCAGATCAAACTGCTCCACCATTTTTAATGAAAAAAATCCCTTTCCCAGGACATAAATATTATGCAATGCATTTTCCATGCAACCTGCCCTAGTGGAGGTATAGGGAGTCAAACGGGATTGGAAGGTCATTGTCAATTAGAACTCGGTTAATGTACAAGGCTAAATATTGACCTGAAACATGGAGAAACCAAAGAAACCATCCTTAAATGTATTGATTTAAGTCAGTGGATTTCACCAGAGGGGACAAGGACGGGCACAGACGTGCAGAGGTCACTATCACTCTTGTTATTGCAGTACTCTGATATTAATTTGCCTTCATTCCCAAACACACGATTACCACATTTGACATCAATTTCCCTTGCAAATGTCTGCAAAACTATCTACTAAATGCAATGAGCAAAAGTATAACATCTGTGGTTTCATAGGTTGTGACACCCTGAACCTGAGTTGGTTTTAGTGCAGAATGTAAATATGAAGTGGTGGAAAGAGAGGCCCATTTTCTCCCCTCAGGATCTGCAGTAAACACCCACATTAGGCCCAGGGACAGTAGGTCACTGTAAGGAAAGGTCACCTCTGCTGTTCTATCAAGAAATACACAGCTCCAGTCCTTTCCTCTTATTTGTAGTTCTTATCTGAAGTCTCCTTCGACTTGATACTCAATCCTTCCCAGGAAACCAAGCCAACATAATAATAGCATCCAAGAGTGAATTATTAGTGTTGTATTTTATGTACAATATTCCTTAAATTGAGCCAGACTATTGATTTTATATAAGCTTTCTACTCAGTCTTTGCCGCATAAAGGTGTGCATATGTCTGGTCTATTTTCGGCTGTATAGATTCTACACAAGTTATATCTGAAAGAGGAGATTGAAGTGAATCTATTGACAACTCGAGGTGGAGACCTTAGAGATACAGCAAGCGTGAGCAGTCCTCACTATGGATTATGTGGTCTTCCCAGGAACTTTATACATTACTAAATATCAAAGGAATTAATGTACTGAGAGGAGAAATGGCTTGTGAGAGCTGTGACAACTCTTGACTGTTATCTAAGAGCCACTCACTGCATTATTGCACCGCAGTAATGAGAATTCTGGCAGCGCTGCCGAGCAGCAACAAAGTGCCAGCAAGGTAAAGTGTTGATTGCTGTGGAATAATTACAACTCAGGAAGTGCTGCATTGTCAGAGCACTGAATAGGTAAATAAATGAATAGGACATGAATAGGTGGATGGCTGTACTGTATCCTCAGTTGGCATACAAGAAGTGGTGACTTTATGTGAGCAGACTGATAAGTCCTATTGGTGCCTATTTTAACAAAGATGGGAGCGGTGAGATTGAACCAAAACATTTAAGTTGCAGGCCAACTAAAACAATAAGCTGAAAGAATTTATCAATCTTTCTAGGAGAACTCTAGATTTGAGTGGGATTACTTCTAGTGACCCCTTTCACATACAAGTTTTCATGTAATCCATTGTCAGTATAAAAGTATTGATTGTAACCACTTTAAAATGATTTTATGGGTGCATTAGCAATTTACAAAAAAAATCTAAATTGGTTATCAAATTAAAAGCAAAGTTTCTTGAGAAAATGAAGCACTACTTATCTACAGCACATGAGTCATAACAATCTGGTATAGGTTGGATGGTGGCTAAACTTAGACATATAAGTCCAGGTTTCAAATCCAGACCCCCGTCTGTGGTTAGGTTTAGGCAAGAAAAGCACTTTCATTAAGGTTAGAGGAAGTTGGTGGTTTTGGTTTAATGTTGACAATGAAATTGTGTCTTGTTTTAAAGTCACTGCGGACTTTTTCTGAATTAAAATAAGATCATGAGCTTTTCCTTATCTACATAAACATAAACCTTAAAAAGTGGCATTATGCTCATTTTCAGGTTCAACATCCTATTTAGGGGTTGTACCAGAACAGGTTTACATGGTTTCATTTTCAAAAAACAAAAAGAGGTGGTATTATGCTCATTTTCAGATTCAAAATCCTATTTAGGGTTTGTACCAGAACAGGTTTACATAGTTTCATACTGCATATTGCTGACGCTCCTCTTTTCACCCTGTGTTGAACACTTTGTTTTAGCTATTGAGTGATACATCTTGTCTCTAAATGATCTTTGTTGGGAGTTGCACATGGGAGTTCCTAGTTAAGGACTACTAGTCAATCAGAAGCAGAGAAGGCAGGGCCAATGGGAAGCCAGTAAACACAGCTTCTTTCAGCTTTACATGTTGCTGACCCGCTTGGCTACATAGACTGGAGCAAGAGTTTCAGAGTGGTGATTTATTAATCTGTAACAAAAGTATCTTTCATCCATGAAGTTTTCACTGAGCTTTGTCTTTACATCACAGTAACATCTTAATGTTCAGTGACTTCCTGGAGGGTAGCTAGTGTTTGGAAGGGAGAGGAGATGTGTACTGCAGCTCAGTGTTTTTCCACCGGTGTTTTTGAGGGCGTGTCGGAGTAGGCGCTTGGTAAGCGTTATATGAAGCGCATTTAGCTGGGAAGCGGCTGGACTACAAACAAGCTATTTCCAAGCAGTTCAGAGCAGAGTTTTCTGTGGGAGATGGGAACTCCCTTTGGGATGGACTTTAGGCTTCTTCACTTTGCAAACCTATTACATGCACATAAAAGGTATATAACTCAATAAACGAGAGGGGAAAAGCCAAAAGGCATAATAATACCTGTTTAAAAAGTTTAATAATGCAGTAGTCACTATCAGCAGATGTTAGGGTGTGAATGGCCACATCAGATATTTTAGTGAAAATTAAATTTAATTCACTAGAAAGACAAAAGTATTGGGACACACTGCTTAATCATTTAATTCAGGTGTTTTGTTCAGTCCCATTGACACAGGTGTATAAAACCAAGCACCTAGCCATGCTGTCTGCATTTAAAAACATTTGTGAAAGAATAAGCCATTCTAAAGATCTCCCTGAATTTGAGCTTTGTACTGTAATAGGAGTCACTTCATGAAATGTCTTCACTCCTGGTTATAAGTTGTAAGTGGTATTATTGCAAAGGGGAAGCGTTTAGTAACCACAGTAACTCAGCCATGAGGAGGCAGACCACATATCGTTACAGAGAGAGGTAGAGGCGCAAAAGTCGCCAACACTCTGCTGACTCATTAACTGCAGATTTCCAAACCTCCTCTGGCACATCAGCACAGAAACTGCGCACCGGGAGCTTCATGGCATGGGTTTCTGAGGTTGGCCCCTTGACCCCTTAGTTCCACTGAAGGGAAAAATTAATGCATCGGCTAACCAAGACATTTGGGAAAATTCTAAGCATCCAACTTTGTGGGAACAATTTAGGGAAAAACCTTTTCTGTTCCAGCATGAATGAGCCCCGGTGCACAAAGCAAGGTCCTTAAAGGAATGGTTTGATGTGTTTGGTGTGGAAGAATTTGACTGGACCACACAGAGTCCTGACCTCAACCCTATTGAACACTTTTTGGTTAACTACAACAGAGATTGTGAGCCAGGCCTTCTCGTCCGACATTAATGTCTGACCTCACAAATGCTCTGCTGGATTAATGGGAAACAATTCCTACAGACACACTGCAAAATCTTGAAGAAAGCCTTCCCAGATGAGTGGAAGCTGTTATAGCTGCAAAGAGGGGGCAATTCCATGTTAAACCCTACATAATCCATTACAGCATTACGTATCGTTATCATCATATCGTTATCATTAAACATCCACATAATTTCTAGGAGACAGGGTAGGACTGCGTGCTCAGTAGTCATATTTTGCACCAGAGGTCATTCATCAAGCTATGAAATCACATAAAATATTGTCACAGTGTATACATCACTATTCTATTGAAATCCAAACTGTAAACCTAGGTTGTAGATAGCATTACATAGAAAGCACAGTATGTTATACATTTATTCATCCACTTTTTTTCCTCAAGTGTGTTATGTACAGTCCACCTGGCCTACAATATTTGTAGACAAATCAAGATACAGGTGGTGTGGATTGCTTTAAGTCTTCTCAGTCAACCGAGCATCAAAATGTTCACTGCCTGCATCTGCCTGAGAGATGCAATAAAAAATGTCTCTGTCCTTACATAAGCTTGTCACCCACTTAGGAGAACATCGGAGAACTGTCTTGGCCAGGGCCCTGAGCCTTTACAAGACACAAAACAAAAATGGCTACATTCTCATACAGTGTTTGTATGTCAGCGGTATTGAACATAGTTTAATTTACTAATTTACAGATGCCTGAGTTTGGCATCATGCAAAATGTTGAGCTTACATTGTAGTAAAGATAATCACAATCTTCAGGTTGTCTTTTCTAGTCCAGTCCAAACTTAAAATACTGAATAAGGCCAGGCACTGTATCTAGTGGTAAGTTGTGATAAGGTTATTCTCGGTCCATGTAGGGGAAAACAGAAAAAACGCTCCCACAACCAGCTGTCAGAGATGTAGGACAGACATCAGCTTTAAGTGCATCTTGCCTTTCTCCTCCACGATGTCCTGCAGCCTCAAGTCTCCCTCACGCAGCTTCTAAAAGGTTAAACCTCCTGTTTCCTCCAGCTGCTTGCCTCTTATCCCTGTCCATCTCCTCTGTAATGGATCGGTGCTGCTGGATCACAGAGGGACTCCAGTGGAGAAGAGTTGGGGGATTACAAAACCCTTCTATCAGTACAAACACACCGCTTTGCTGCAAAAAATCTCTCACATAGTACCACTTGCTTCGCCAGTGTTGTGCAATTGCGACCCTGAACAAGAGATGAACGACCAAAGCTGTGCTGCTATAGTACCTTATTTACATTAATATTACATTCATATTCTTCAGCCACCGTCAATTTAAACATACACACAGTATTACAAGATCAACCTGCTCTATTGAACGTATTAAACCTTAATCCTATAACAGGTTGTAACATTTCATGAATCTGATACTGACCAACCACAATAACTCATGTTGCACATTTTGTAATGTTCACACCAACCAGCCATGATGAACAAAACATTAAAGCTTAATGCCTTCAGTCTGTTACTAAGATAGACAGTCGCTGTCAAAAAGACTTCCATTATTGCAAGTTAATAGAGACCCTTTTTGCCTTTTTTTTGCTCCGACCAAACTTTCAGTGAATCTACTGCTCCCCAATAAAGATAAATGATCTTCCAGATCCAAGTAGCCTCAGTTACTACAGCATCGTAGCACTTCATTGCCCTCTTTAGACCATATTCAGATGAGGAGAGAACCAATGCTCATGCACTGAACATTACTTTCCCAGCCAGCAGTCAGAGACCACCGTTTCTTGGCTTAAACTACATTCTGCTCCAGTAAGGGCGGATGTTCTTTAGGTTGCTGCAGTTGTTCGGTCCTCTGGTCCTGCTGCTGCTCAGGTAGACTCAAATGCTGTTGTGTTGAATCAGATTTTAGGATCTTCTTCTGGAGGGGCTGCGGTGATGTGGCCTTCAGTGGCTCTGGATTGGGCATCTCTTTCTTGTCACTGGGCTGAATCTCCAGAGCTGGTGTGTCCTTGCAGCAGAGGTAATGCTGCCAGATTTTCCTGAAGGCCGTGCGGAACTTCTTAATTCGGAACGCATAGACAATTGGGTTGACAGCAGAGTTGCCGTGGGTGAGCAGGATGGCTATGTAGAGGAGGACTATGGGCTTCTTGCACTCAGGATAGAAGAGTGTGATACAGTTGATGATGTGGAGGGGGAGCCAGCTGATGGCAAAGAGGAAAAGGACCAGAGCCAGCGATTTAGCAAGATTCAGCTCCTTGTCATAGTACTTGTTGGGGTCTGCATGACTGGTGGTGAACTTCTTATTGTTAAGTTGCTTGTGGATCATGTAGAAGATCTCTGCATAAATGACCAGCATCAGCAGCAGCGGCGGCAGCACCCAACCGAAGAAGTTGAAATAGACCATGTAGTCCATGCTGATGACGTTTTCGAACTGGCAGGTGATAATGAGGTCAGAGCTGATGGAGCCGTTCTGCTGGAGGCGACTCAGGTTGTTCCAGCCTAACATGGGCGTGAGTCCCACGATGAAAGCCACCATCCAGCATATCACCACTGCCAGCCCCGCTCGCCGAGGGGTCACCACTCGCTTGTACCTGCAGGAGCAAAAAACACATGTCACATCAGCACTTTCTCTCACAGCGCTGTCAGGGCAGGCATGCTTTTAAATTTACTTCATTTTTCATTTGGGCAAAATTGTCAATTGAATTGACAAAAGGTGTGATTCACAAGAGAGATATATCATTTAAAATGCAAAGCCTCTAGACACTTTACACACAGGAGCACATACTTCCACTTGAGCAAGTCCCAGCAAACCCTCATCAATAAACCTTTGCAGCACTGCTGCTTCTTTTGTTCAGGGCAAAATGTAATTATTGTTTTTTTAATTTGCTCAATATTTCTAATTTATTAGAGCTCAATACTTGGCATGCTATAGGGTTTCCAAGTTTGTTTTTTTTATTGGTACGGTAAAAGGTGCAGAGGCTCTAAAATCTTATCACTGCTATCCTGACCAAGAAAATGACAGAGAGACTCAGCTTGATACTTGCCTAGAGGCTGGGATAAAAACAGTTATTAGATCCAGTGCATGTTGCAAAGTGTGAAGAGCAACAATTGATCCCTTTAGGATTACTAATGGTTGAAATTTACGAATGTCGTAATTGTAAGGGAAACAGCATTACAAAATCCTGACCTTTGCTAAAGTGAAGCCTGAAGCGAAAACAAAATGCTGCAATTTAGCCTGCCTGTCACAACTGCCATGTCTTTAGTATCGATTAGGTTTGTATGTGTTAAGTAAGTTCAGAGTCTGAAGCACAGCAAGAAGATTGTCATTCACACCCTGTATCTGAGACCTAGTCTGCTGATAAATCAGATACTGTTTTTAACAACAGGGGGTGTGGGGCCGAAAATTAGAAAGCACTTTGTGGTGATGCCCAAAGAAATACAAACTAAATCATAAACTTAAAATATTCTAATTTCTAGAATACATATTGCTGTATTTGTGTTTGAACTATTCTCCCTCTTGCTAACAAATATAAGTTGTGGAAAGGGAGTGGCAGAGCATTTCCTACTGCGCGAATGTCTGATTTAAACGTTGTTGTGGCAGACAGCATTAAGCTTGGAGAGTTTCAAACAAAATAAGTAATGAAAAGCTAATAAAAACCTGATAAACTGCTATCGTAAGCTTGGAAGACTTAGTGGAGACAAAAAGGAGATTAAAGTTTGAGGCTACTACAGACAATATTCTCTGACAATAAATTCCCCTCTAAGCTTATCTTTTCAGCCTTTCAGCACCACTGCTCAGTCTTTTGTTTCAGCTTGGTATGATAAACCACCGGTGGTCCTGTGCAATAAACACACAGAGACAGATTGAATAGTTGACAGCAAACCTGACCTCTTTTGTGCCCTGGAGAAACACAAAAAGAAAAAAAAAGATTCTCCTAAACCCGACTCCCCAAATGTACTGTCATTGTACCACTCCTGCACATACTGGCCATCTTGGGGCCATAAGGACTAATTAAAGCTGTTGGTTGATCAGCCATGCTCTATTTAGCTGTTGTGTTAGTGAGTAAGACCTATATGCATTTAAAGGGACTGGCAGGATGGAGGCATCCTTTGAAGTGAAACACGACCCAAATCAATGCCCTGGAAGACAGCAGTGTGTGAGTAGGCTTTTCTGGGAAAGAAAACACTGCCATCATCAACATCATTCTTATCACTGTCACTAAAACCTCCCTATATAGCACTAATAGAGAGAATAAGTGAATCTATTTATTTATACCTGGTCGGGATCTTGACCCTGAGGTAGCGGTCAATTGCGATGGCCAGGAGGGCCAGGATTGAACTTTGCGTCAGCACCAGCACCGTGCACGCCACGAGCAGGCAGCTGTAAAAGTGAGTTTGGAGTCCGATGCTGATCGTAATGGCCAAAGGGATAACGAGGGCTCCCACTGCGATATCCGCCAGGGCAAGGGAGACAATGAAACAAAACGTGTTGTCTCGCAACGATTTGTTTATTTTCACCGCCCAAACCACCATCACATTCCCGATCACAGACGCAACTGCAATCACCACCTCCATCCCTATGTAAAGCCACTGCGAAAGTGCTCCGGGCATCCTTGCAGATGAATATGTCCTTGATGAGAACAAGTCTTATGAGAAGCCTACAGAGCAGTCCTTGGTTATCTTTTTGTCACTTCGGTATTTTCCAAACGAGCTGTGCGTCCATCAGTTTCACGGTGCCCACATTCTCCTGGTTACCAGATATCCATTTCAAGAAGAATCCGGTGGGTTTTTTTAGATGAAGAAACGCCTTGACCAGCAGCATATCATAAGGATGAGGGCTTTCCCTTTGGAGCAGGTGTTGTGGTCCAGCTGCTGTTGTGCGTCAATCTGCGCCTCCACTTGACTGAATACACCTGCTCGTGGTGAGAGCAGCATCCTTCCCGTGCGCTCCAATTTATCCAAGAGGACACATCATCTTCATCAGTCGACGTGTTGAAGTCAACAAAGCAGGGTTGGTTTTTTAACAAAGCGAATACGAAACTATCTTCTGGGTGAAAGCGCGCACAGTTGCAGCTCCTGCGCAGGCGGACTCTCCCTCTTTCTCTCTCCCTCGCTCTGCTTTCACTAAGAGCAATAGCCTAATGCAGTGGCTGAAAATAGCCCTTTTTTGTTCCATTCAAATGTGCTGTCTTTGTTTGTGTGAGATATATAACCTTGGTTTCACTATGCATCTTTTTCATTTGGCGGGTGTCACTGCTTCATTTCCCGTGCAGAAATAAATCAATAGGCCTACTGCTGCCTTCTGCGGGACCGTCCCGAGGAAGTCAGGTAGTGTAGAGGTGATTTGAACTCACACTTGTGTTCTATACAACGCCATCCACGCCCTTTGAAATGCTAATGGACCTTGCTCTTTTGTCCCTGTTCTGATAAGGTAGAAGGCGGTGAACTACCACAGCTGACATAAAAATAACACAGATAAAGCTAATGAAAATGGCAGAGATCATTGTGACATATATACAATTCCCTACGTGATTAAAGACTGAGTAAACAGTGGGACAATTATGGAAGCACACAATATGAATTCCACTTCCTGTCTTTGCCTCTCTGACCACCATACACATTTAATTGAGAAGCATATGTAATGCAAATAGATATTCAGGTCATTCTAAATACATTCATGTGCTTCAAACTTCAAAGACCTCTGCTTTGAGGCTGAGGCCAGTCCTATGCTTTAAATTAATAGGAAATATGTAACAACACAACTGGAAACCTTATGACTGATTTAGATCTATTGATCCACCTTTCAAAAAATCATCTGCATCTTTCTAAGTGGTTTGTGGAAATGAGATTCCCTGCTTTTAACTTTGACCATTCAGGAGTCAGGGAGGTCCACGTGACACAATAACCCTTCCTGTTGCTTTTTGAGAAACACACAATGAACCATGAGCAACCACACATTGCACACATACAGGAGTGAACTACAGCACTGGCAACTTGTGCTCCCTCGCTCTGGTTCAAAGTTCAACAGCAGGCCGCTGTGTGAGCTCTCTGACCACGCCAAGATTTCTATTTTCACACCCAGGCAGGACTCACTGTGTAGACTGGAAGTGAAGGTGTCCCAGATGGTGCACTGTGCTCACTCACTGTAATTCATGAAAGAAGTACAGGGTGTCAGCTGACAGTTATGTGATTCAGAGTGCAAAAAAACAAATGGCAAAGTAGGGTAATAGGCCGACTGTGGGTAACCTTCATACAGAGACACAGTGTGTGACAGCCAACAACTAGCAGGAGCTCTGCCGAAGACAGTTTCCATCTGTGACCGAAGTCATGGTCAGCGACGTCAGCGTGAGTTATAGAGGTTGGCCAGTAGCTGAGGAAGGAAGCAGCCATATGGTCTGCTTTCGGTGATTGGCATCAGACCCACTTGTGACACTTTAATGAGCATAAGGGTGGCAGTAATGCATGAGAAATCAATCATTATAGAGCAAGTGGTGTGAGCTAACACATGGCAGACAATTATGGCAGACAATTAAGAGAGACTCTGAATGTTTTCGCTTTGAAATAAGCCTCCCTGTGAAGGTTGCATTTCCTTACATCAGTGCGCTTTTTCAATTAGTTGTCAGTCTGTCAGTTCAAAAGAAACAAAGGGATACGGAAGGAGGCTTACTCAATCATTTCAGGTTGCAGTTTTCTAATTGTGTTTCTCTTTTTAGCAGCTTAGAATCTCAGCATGGCCAACACAAACCTCATAATGCGGGTTGTGCTTGTTCACAAGTCAGTGTTTTCACTGAGGGCATCACTGCAACCTGACAATGTGTGAGCTATAAAACATTCCCTGACTCCCATACAGACATCCTAAAATAGCTACTACAAAGGCCTTTTGGGGATAAATTTGAACAAGTACTTCCATGACTAACAATTCAGTTACACTGACTGCCATGTCCACAGAGTCAGAAGATGAGGAAAAGGTTCAGTTAACAGGTTTTGCCATTTGGGGGTGGGAAGTGCAGTGTGCTTGGGTTTTATGAGATGGATTCCACAGAGTAATGCTCTTTTGCTGCTGAGTCCAGAATCAAAGCCATCTCAGCTGCTACAAATATCCACAATTTATACATGGCCTTCAAACACCCAGCTCAGAGTCTTTTGATTGGTAAAAAGAAAGCTTTTCAGTGGTAAAGTTGATATGACAGAAAGGCTCACTAATGGGCGCAGGCACAATGTGACACCCCCTCACAGCTTATAAAGCACAGCAACCTTTTTGTTCTGACACAGCAGAATTTGTATGAAGGCTTCGACTATCTGGAGGAAGAACTGAGCACTGAGCCATATCCATATTCAAATGACAAAAGATAAGATAGTGTCTTCCTCCCCAGTGTCTTGTCTACTGAACTAGGTTTTAAAAAAATAGCATTGCTCAGTCATTTAGAAAAAAACAGAAACCTGGTTATGAACAGAAGTGGGGTTCTCAGTAGACTGCTGAACCAGATGGCAACAACATTATTAAAACTGACAAAGGCTCAGGAGCTTGTACTATTAGCCACAACTCCCTTACAGAAAAACAGTTTAGCCATTTCAAATAAGACTGGGGACATTGAGGAATAAGCTTGCAGTGTTATTACAAGGCACGCTCCAGGAAAAAAACAACACAAGATGGATAGCCTTGGTTCTGTCGCTCAGAAGACCTTCAATGAAATTCTCAGATAGGAGGAAATATGACAACACTCAAGCATTCGCATGTATCCATTGGACAACTGAAAAAGCACCTGAACAGCTGGTAATGGATGTGGCCTTCTGTAATTTCCATGGAAATTCTCCAGAAAAAAAACAGTGATGTCCTCAACATAATAATCACTTCCATAAAAATCTCTTTGTTTTCACACAAACATATGCCATTAACTCAGCTTGTTTCCTCTACTCCATTAACATGAATGTCATAAAATTAAAGTTGGAATTGTTGTTGTAGGTCATAGCAGTGTACAGCTGTACACAATGCAGAGTGAGATCATCTACAGAAAGCAGATTTTATTGCCTCAGGAGTAATAGATGTCATATCACTGAACGTGTGATTTTATGAATAGAAATACTGAACATTTGATTGTAGAACTAATGCATTTGACATTATCACAGTTGACATTATCCATGTGACCCACATTTTGGGTTACATTTCACATTTCTCATTATGGCTCAGCATTCACTGTAAATAAAAAGTACTTAGCACTATACTTATTCCTGTTATCCTCAGAGAAAACAATATTGTGGATATACTGGGTCTGGTGTAAGAGTTCCTCTCAGAGGTGCTTGAGACCTATAATGTGGCCATGAAATGAGCCACTTGAAGCTTGAGCTGACAGGGTGAAAATGAAAATGTCAACTGCTAAGGTGGCAGCTCTCTGTCTGGTATCATAGAAAAGTAAAGCAGGGATATTGAGAAAAACAAGTCAGAAACATTTTCTGGTTATTTAAATGATTTCACATTGCCAGGTATATATTAATTATAATAAATTCCATCATTTTATTTAAACTTAATTTTTGCCAGAAAGACCCACATGTATAAATAAACCATAAAAAAGAAATCTAGATGGGACTTTGAAGAAATGTAAGAAATGTTAGGTAGCCCAATCCTCAGCAATAATAGGAGAGTAGTTCAACAATTTGGGAAATATACTTACTTGCTTATTTATATTCATGAGTGTGTTTTCAGGAAGGTGGTCCCTCAATAGTTGGAGCGTAACAGGGAATTGCCCAGTGTATCTCTGTCTCTGTATGTGTGTGAGCAGGCATTTGTATGTGTGCTGAAATGTGAAGAGGAGGTCCACTTCAACAAAAAAAGCTAAACCCAAATCACAGGCTCCTTAATGTAGCTCTGTGGTGAGGGCATCTCCACGTCATCCAACACCAGCTCCAAATAAGATTACTGTGCAGAAAATACTGGATCTCCCACAGCTCTTCGCTCCATCCGTCTACACACAGGAAAACAGACATCAGCGACTGCCACTCTCTGCTTCTCACAAAAATATCAAGGTTAAATATATATTTCATCCCTTACATGACATTTTAATACTCAGCAGACCTCGCCCACCCTGCTCACTGCTCTGCAGTAAAATGCTCTCCAGCAGCCTACTCACCAATCCGACAACTCACAGAGCTATTTGTAGACACGTGTAAGAAGAAGTGAGGAACCCACATCCTGTTTCTATTCAGGTGAATGCTATTTTTGATTGCATTATTTTGATTGCTATTTTGAGTGCTTATTGGTCTCAATTTCTCCACGTGGATGTGCACCTATCGAAAGGTTAATGAGGAACATGTGCTCATATTACTGCTGTATAACAATAGCTGGCAGCATTTGACAGCAGCATGTACAGAAACATGCCTCCTATGAGCACTGCTTGCACATGAAATATTAATGCTCTATATTTTTCATCAGCTGTTGATTGCACTTTTCTTAATTTCTTAACAAAGGTGATAATTAGGGGAGTACCATTTTAATTCAAATTCTCCACATGTGGTTATTACTGCTTAAACTAATCTCATGGTATACAATTAGATCACTCCGTATCTAGAGGAAGTGATCTGAATAATAGCGGCTTTCAAAACACATGTCAGCACTTCCCTTTGAAATCAGGCTCTTGTTCTTGTTGGCCTCAACAGTACTGAACTCTCTCTCAGCTCAGCATAGAAAGGCAACACAGAGGAAACCGGTGAAGAATCAGCGAAAGGGATAGAGAATATAATTAGATAGAGGAGTAATAGAGAGGTTTCAGTTAGGGATCTGCACAGTGACTAGACAGATGAAAGAGGAGATGAAAGGAAATGGAGGGAGAGGTGGAAAAATTGTGTGGGTTAATGACAAAATTCTGAATCTAATCTATTTAAGAGGTGTGGTCACTCCTGAATCAAAGGACTTGAGGTGACCCCTTGCACATGAATCCCTTCAGAACATGTCTTTTAAGTCATGAATGTTGTCGGCCGACTTTGCTGAAGTTCCTTTGAAAAGATGCTTTGGAAACCCGAGACTGAAAAAGAAAACTGGGTCAAACGTGTCGTTTGGGCTCACTGTGGGAGAGGACGTTGTGCTCCAGCTGCTTTGATGTCGGCTCTGTGATTTTGGAGGCTGTCAGGATCCAGTGTTGTAAAGGAAAAAATTAATAATCAAACCTAATTCTACAGCAGAATATGCGAAGCTTCAGTATTCACTGTGCAGAGTCCGCATAATAAAGACTCTTTCTGTTTCAATTCTGGATGCTACTCTGCATCATTTTACCGCACAATGAAATTGGGTTGGGACAGCGCACTGGTCTCTGTCTGTCATACACGACAGTTTGCCACTAATCAGACTCTGACATACTTTGGGGAATGATGCATCATACATAAACATATTCTAGATGCTGCTGATTAGATAGGTAGGAAGCATTTCACAGTCCAATTTATTCTTATTTCTCTAACGTGCGTGTGTCTATAGCTTGTGTCATGCATAATCCGGTGAATGTTTCTGACTCGATTTTGACAAACAGTGATGCGGTTGTGTTGCAACTATGGTGGTGGTGGGGTTGCTGTGTTCTACTAATTCTTGTTTCAAAGCAGAAAACTAACTGTGCCTCCAAAATAACATACATGGCATTATTTGTGCAGATCACTATCACACAAAAATGCCTATGGACTTTGACTTCCCGCTGACCTTCCTGTATTTTAATGGCTGTATTTCTGCAGACTAATGACTCAAGCCACAGTATAGCCTTCATTCACACCCCCAGAAAGAAGAAACCTCAGGCTAAAATGTTTCTATCCTTCAATATTCTGTCAATTAATAGGTACACTAATTGTAGATATCATAGGATTATTATTCCTCTGAGCATCAAAATCTTGGATTAATTCCTCCCTTCCCCCTCTCCATAC
Source organism: Lepomis gibbosus (assembly GCA_029875015.1). Taxonomy (NCBI): domain Eukaryota; kingdom Metazoa; phylum Chordata; class Actinopteri; order Centrarchiformes; family Centrarchidae; genus Lepomis; species Lepomis gibbosus. The sequence goes on along the minus strand of JAPMOB010225328.1, from coordinate 17,763 downwards.
CATGTACAACCCCCGAAACATGTTTTCTACTTATGCTACTTATTCCACTACAACTCAACACATCATTTGTGTGTGTAGAGATAGCATGTATGTTAATTAATTATTCTTTACTGTATTTGTCACACAGCTGTGCATGAGAGAGATATATTGCCCAGTCTCCATAAAACAAAGCCAGCTACCAACAACGCTTGGAGATTTGTTGGTGTACAGAAGACCAATATTAAGGCCAACATCTGCTGCACACGCAGAATAAATGAGGCAGGGTACATTTGCTTTAGAGAATGTGTGCTGCATTCACATTATTTGTCAGCCCACATGGCTTGCTGCTGCATTTTTCCTGTTTGCCACCTCTCAGTTGCAAAAATCCCCCGACTAAAATGTGTAGCAGTATGTAAAAGGGACTCATGTAAGTCCTCTGAAGCTTTTTGAAATATCCAGCACATGATGAAAACACTGCGTGCAAGACAGCCTCTTTTTACCTTTATACTGCCTCCAGCAATGACAAATCTCTGTGAATAAGACACTGTGTTTTGTGTGAAAAGCAGCCTGCCTATCTTGTTGTTCCTGTTATCCAGATAAAACTGGAAAATATAAACACAGCTGCACGGTCAGATTGTCTGTTGGTCACAAAAAAATGATATCCAGAATTTTAGCTCAGTTTGGCAGTCGCAGTTTAGGCAACTCAGAAACCAATACTTTTGCGTCCATATTAAAAACGAACAACCACTTGAGTCATATAGACGGAGAGAGGAGAGGTTTGTGCAAAATGTTTTACTGAAAAACACATTTCTTCCCTGTCAATTTTATAGCATGGGTAGCTCTTTGCACTCCCTGAAAGAGAATTACATATTTTTTAAAGGGTCTTCTGTATCTTGCCACCTTGAGTTCCTTTCAAAACCATCTAAGGTCTGAGATAAGGCCTGATCATTTATTCATTATCCCTTCACTCTGTGGCCACTTGCCATTTCAATTTGAGCGCAATATTGCAAATGAAGGAAATTGTTGGCAGATTATAAAGTGGTATGTGTGTGTGTGTGTGTGTGTGTGTGTGTGCGTTTGTGTGTGAGGGTAAATATTGGAGCTATGACAGGAAATAATTATAGCAATGTGAAATGCATTGTTCTTGCTTGTGTGTGGATGGTGGAAAGCGCTGTGCAATAAAAAGTCTTCTGCAGTGTGAACGCTTCTGTTGCTGGGTGAGGGGATAAAATTCCAGTGAAATATGAGGATGCATTATTAAAATTCATAAGAGAATGAGTATAGGCAACATTATGGTCTATTGTTTGAATTGTCATGATGAAATTATTAAGGCAACCAACAGTGTAGCGCACTGTGCCCTGCACCTTTCAACTGAAAGAGGCTTCACTGGGTTTGACTCTGATTGATTTAATGTAAGCAGGTTTACAAGCTTTTAAATCACAAAACAGTTTGGATGAGAATGTCAATGAATTACTTTTAATGTACAAGACCCCAGTGCAACTTTGGAGATTAGGATGTAAACAATTATGTAGTCTGCCATTTTATCTTGACTCTCATTTTACTGTCCTTGGGTTCATTTTTGACTAATTTGTGGTGTGTCCTCATCCATTCTTTCAAACAATCCATCCATCAGCCGGTATTTGTGACTCTTGATTGATACTCGTTCGGGTTGATCTGTTCACAAACTGGGATGTTCTTAGTCAGCACCTCTGTCAGATACCTGCCCGTCCTAAGTCTATCACCAATAAATATTTAACCAAAACCATAAATATTTAACAAATATGACACCAGGATAGATTGATATGACCGTGCTACCCCACACAGAGGTTAGTGTTGTAGGTTTTGAATACATTATTTCCATATGCAGATTGCTTCATGGCTTTGCATTTTTGTAGGAAAAAAAACTCTCTGATTACTTCTTGACCCACTGACCCTCACAGTCCAAGTGACAACCATTCAAAACCTCTTCATGTAATGCTTTGCTCAGAGCCAAGTGAATTCCTTATGCACTGATTTATGCGCCCCCTCCGTCATTCACCACCCTCCTTATGGGAATTCATGTTTGTTTCTATGGCAATGGATATCAATGCGGGAATTAATGAATAAAATTTCCAGCGGAGAGAACATTTGCAGTGTTTTGTGATAAAATTACATAAATTCTTATTGTCCAATTTTTGGTGAAGCCAAGCTGAATGTTTTAGTTTTCAGTGGAAAGGGGCAGGGGAGGTTAAGACCTTGCTAAAAAGATGACAATTCTTTTGCAAACCACCCAGTGAGCATTTTCCCCCTCATTTGGCCCAAATCCTGTTAACCAAGGCATCTGGACCATGGCTGCAAACAACTTAAATGTTTTACGCATGGGCAATCTAAGTCTACTCTCACAGCGGTGGAGAGACTGAATAACGCCTGTGAAAATAAATAAAGTGAAATAGAGGGGTGGTCCACTGGGATCAAGATCTCCTATTGGCAGGTGTATTTGGGCCCAATTAAGGACCAGATGGGCCGTGGGTGTAGGAATAAGATGCTAGACCAGGGAGGTTACAACAACTGTTGGTTTATTTATTTGTTTTTTGGTGTTTATTAATAGAGCAAGACAAGTGATTAACAGGAAGACATATAAGAGACATTACAAGACAAGATAAAGAAACAGCAAAAACAAAAAAGGATGCTGATAAGAATACGTAATAAACAAGGTTAAAATAAAATTGAATAACCACATTTAGATTTTCTTCGCAAGCAAGTAGGTGTAATGTGTGTATGGATGTGTGTGTGTCAGAATATGGGGGAAGTGAGAGAATAGAGAATAAAAAGAGAGCAAAAGGGCTCCTTTATTCACACATTTCTAATTTATTCTGCTCATCTATCATCCTTTTTCCTGTCTATTTCTTTTGTAATTTCAGCTTGTCTTTCTTCTTTCTCCGTGAAGGGGTAATCATAGCACTGACCATCACAATCAGCTGTTATTACAACACACTACACAAATAACCACAGGCAACTGCTCTTTCAAAGTGCAATAGGATTAATTTAACCTTAACACAGATCAATGCTCAACAACTTCAGTCAATAAACCACCATTGTCTATTCTAAGCAAAAATAAAGCCTTGATGTCAATCAGCAAACGTGAGTTTAGATTGTAGGTGTGGAATAGAGTAATTAATCGATTAATCGATTCACAACTATTCAATTAATTGGCAACTACTTTGATAATCAACTTATTGGTTTGAGTAATGTTTTGAGAATAAAATGTAAAAAATCTCTGAAATTCCCCACCTTCTTGAATATGAACATTTTCTGGTATCTTTCCTCCTCTATGACAATAAACTGAATATCTTTGAGTTGTGGACAAAACAAGACATTTAAGGACGTCATCTTGGGCTTCAGGGAACACTATTCAACATTTTTCACCATTTTCTGACATTTAATAGACCAATTAATCAATAAAATAATCAACAGATTAATCAACTATTAAAATATTCATCAGTTGCAGCCTTATGTGGAATAATAGAAAGGGGGAAAGCAAGGAAAATGGCAGACGTGGTCACTTTACACACTGATCCAATATGATACACTCTTTCTGTCCTCACCAAAACATCATGGAGGACAGCTGGAGTTTAGGCTGCAGCTGCAGGTGTACGTGTAACGGACGCTTAGGGCAATGCACGAAAAACACACAGCTATAATCAGGACAAGATGTCTGTTATATCCCACAGAAAATCACCATAATAAAGATTCAGGTTACAGTCGTAGATATAAACTTAATATCTGCACCGGCACAAAAGCCTCTTTCAACACTTTGGTAATCCAGCAGAGTTGTCTCGGTTCAGATTCTGGCAATAGTAATGTGCTGTCGGCAGCCTCAAAGGCACAGCTAATCGTTTGTTCAGCAGAGGAAAAAAATGCAGAATCTTCTTAGTATATTGAGTTTTCTGGGTTTCAGTGGTTATTCACAATTTACTTCAGGATCCATAAAATGTGTTCAGTAAAAAATCAAAGAGAGAAACAAAGAAAAGAAAGGAAAGCAGTCTGCTCTCGACCAGTGAGTTAGACCTTAACTTAGGGAAAAACAAAGGTGAGTTTAAAGGCTTTTTGTGTTACATGCAGGCCTCTTTGTTAGGCTTCTGGCTTACACGGAGGCCTCTTCTTTGTTTCCATAAAATTATGTCCCCAACATTGATTTACTTGCTTTAGGCTGCCACCAGACCCCCAACACGAGGAGGCCTGTTTGTTTGGGTCTGAGGAGCAACATTTTACTTGAAAGGGAACCTAGCGATCAGATCTTCTCCGCCAATGCAATTCTAAACTAATGCATTTCCTGAAACCCCCCTAAGCCACCAGGGTCCAGTTTGAGGTGTCGCCCCATTCTCATAATTTACGGGAGGGGTGAAGAGATGAATAATATAAAATGGAAGATAGATAAATAAGTATGCAAACAAATCAGTAAATAGGTCAATAAAACATATTTAAATGAGGCAATGAATAAATAAATGACTAAATATATAAATTTAAAAAACAAATGAGTTGATGAGTGAGGAAGTTCTTTATAATTCTAAGTTCTTTATAATTGAATGTTTGTAAATTGCTGTGCTTACAATGTGTTGTAAATGGGACTAAAATCATAGACAGACTACTGGCTTCTGGGGTTAAAAAAAAGCAGAATTTGTCAGTAAATGTGGAGAGAAAGGTTCATGTTTAATATCTCTGTATTTAGCCAAAATGTTCCTGAGAAGAATTACATTTCCTTCAATTGACAGTTGCTTTTCCGGTGGCTATTAAAGCACTCATGCTTCATTACACAGAGATGGAGAGAAAGAGAGTTTATCAGTCACCAGAAAGATCTGCTGGAATGCACTAAGGACACTCCTGGACTCGAAACCAATCACTGTCAATGCTGGCAGCGGACAAACTGCTGACTGACTCAGTGTCCCTAAAGCTGAGGTGTAACAAGACTGTGAAACAGCCACTGGCATCTTCCTCCCCTATTAGCATATTCATGTGCAAGAAGTGATTCTGTCTGACACAGCTGAACACACACAAGCTGCAACTGCAACCCAAGGCTGTGCAGTACCTTATATGATCATTTTAATTATTAAACAGGGAGGAATGTTATATTCACTGGCCATCGAAATGCTGAAAAACACCCTTAGAAAATCGTATGACACCTGCTTGTCTCACTATAAGTGTTGTGGGACCAGTGAATAAATCATTGTGGATAAGCCTGTGAAAAAAACTCACCTACTTCACCTATGCAATGCAACTCTGGACAATGACATATTAACTTCATTTTCATCGAGATAAAGACTCTAACTGAACTACCGACCTTAATCACAGACTAGCTAGGTTGCCCCACATCAATTACAGCGTGGTGATAGTGTTTAAAATCTTCCCACTCCGCTAACAGACATGTAAACACACACATGTAATAACAAGCTGTATTGCACGAATCATGCCAAACAATGTATCAATATTCTTTCCAAAAAACAGGAACAAAATCAACAAACAAAACCTTCTTTGAAGAATTTGTCATTTTTAGCCTCAAAGTCTCAAGGTCCAGACTATAAATATTTTAGTACATTTTGTAGCGCAGTCTACAACTGGGAACTTTCAGAAAAGCTTTCTCTGTGGATCTGATACTATATTTTTGTTCATACTATGCATAGTAACATAAGTTAAACAGTATAAGCCTTTTATTCTTTGCTATAATGTTACTAATATGTAATGTTTCATTCTGCAGGTACTTAAAAGTTCTTTTTTCCCTCTGAGATCACAGTACAAGATTTAAAATGATAAACTTGAAATGAAACAAAAGGATGCTTTTTCCCCTGTGCAAAGCAGCTTTCATATTAACTTCCAGAGATTTATGGCTGCTTTGAAAATGAAAAAGTCTTTTTCTTACTTTCTGGATCCGGCAGAAGAAGAAGAGTTAAATTTGCAGATGTTGTATCACAACATCTGAAAGATTCATAACTACAAGTCCAAATAAAGAATGCAGATCTGGTAGAGGACACTGTCCTCTTCAATACCTCCAGGCAGCCTGTGATAAAAGTGTGGTTATGCTGCTTAATTCATATATGGTAGTTTACAGCCATGGTTCAGGAAGGCAGATATGGGAACTTGACAGTATTCCTACAAATAATGTGCATGTGCAGGGCAATAAATATTCATGACACAAGCTGTTTAGTTTCCCCATTTCTTTTCTTTGATTCTGTTGTGCTGAACTGACTTACAATAAAGAATCAGAAATGAGTTCAAGGGGATTGTGTGAACACTGACACAGATTAATTTACATTTTAAAAATGTTAATGTTTTAATAGCAATGGGGCTGGGACATGCCTGTGTACAACACAGAGGCAAGTATATCTTTATATATGAAGGGCTAAATGAAGTGTTAAGATATTAGGGGATTATGTTAGTTCACATGATCACTTCCATACAATCTCAAAATAATAAACTTACCTGGTGTCCAATTACTAACTTAGACAACTAATCAGTAGTTCAACTCGTCCAAATCTTAAAGGGTGGTATTATGCTTTTTGGCTTTTTCCTCTTCTTTATTGAGTTATATACCTTGCATGTAATAGGTTTGAAAAAGTGAAAAAGTAAAAGTGAAAAAAGTCCAGCCCAAACGGAGTTTCAATCTCCCACAGAAAATTCTGCTCTGAAATACCTGAAAATAGCTCGTTTGTAGTCCATCCATTTCTCAATGCTAAATGCGCATCATATAACGCTTACCAAGCGGCTACTCCAACATGCCCTCAAAAGCACCAGTGGAAAAACATTGAGCTGCAGCACACACCTCCTCTCCCTTCCAAACACTAGCTACCCTGTAGGCAGTCAATGGACATAAAGATGTTACTGTGATGTAGAGACAGAGCTCAGTTGAAACTTTATGGATGAAAGATACTTTTGTTACATATTAATAACTCACCACTCTGAAACTATTGCTCCAGTTTATGTGCCAAGCTGTACAGCAATATACAGTATATTGGCATTGCTGAACCAATGCCGTGTTTACCGGCTTCCCATTGGCCCGCCCTTCTCCGCTTCTGATTGGCTAGTAGTCCTTAACTAGGAACCGCGCATGTGCAATTCCTAACAAAGATCATTTAGAGACAAGATGTATCACTTGATAGCTAAAATGAGCCTTCAACACAGGGTGAAAAGAGGAGCGTCATCAATGTGCAGTATCAAACTATGTAAACCTGTTCTGGTACAAACCCTAAATAGGATTTTGAACCTGAAAATGAGCATAATACCACCTTTAAATACCAAAGAAATCCTCTCTTCTTGATTGTTTTTTAGAAACTGCTAAAGAAATATTCAGATATTGTTATTTTTGCATATGATATGAGAAACCATTGTGTTACAACTGGACAAGCAAAGCTCACTGAGATCACAAATTGTTCTTAAAGAAGATTTTAAGCATTTCTTAGAGCAAGTTTTTCATCATGATTTTAGGGACTTTAACTAGAACAGAACCTCTCTCATTAATGATGCAGAACTGTCTTGGAAATACTTTCATGATGCTTTTATTAAAATTATAAATAAACCTGCTCCCTCCTGCAAATTTAGAGTGAAAGACCGAAGCAATCCCTGGTTTTCAGTCTAAGTTAAGTGTCTAGTGTGCTAAAAGAAAGGGATGTTTCCTGGGAGAAGGCCACAAAATCCAAATCCCATACTGACTGGATGATTTTTATACAGCTCCAAAATCATTTTACCTCTCACACTGAGAAGGCTAAATCTGAATTCTACCTGTCTTAAACTGCCTAATGAGCAGAGGGCTCACTCTTCACCACCGCCAATTAAGTGTGTAGTTACCTATAAATGTTACTCTTCTTGATGTGTTAGAGGTACATAGAGGCTTAACTGGAACAAATCTGCAGGTCCTGACAAGCTTGATCCTTATTTTCTAAGTTAGCTGTAGACTTTATAGCAGAACCTCTGACTCGTATTTTAATCATATCCTTTCCAACAATGAGATTTCTAACATATGGAAATTTGCTTATGTTCTCCCTTTGCTAAAAGTAGGGGATCTAAAACTTGTTAAAGAATATTTAGACACAAATGGTATGCTATCACAACATCAGTCAGGCCTCTGCCATTAAATTAGTGAATGACAGTAATGACGCTCCGAACTATAATAAAAAAAATATTGCACAGCTATTTTTGTTGATTTGTCCAAGGCTTTTGACATGGTTGACCGTGTCACCTTAGTGGATAGATTGTACAACACTGGTTTGTCTGGGCTGCTGTAAGTTTGTTTTCAGATTACTTGTCAGCTAGAACACAATGTGGCCAGTTTTCTGGGTGTTCCTCTTCCTTCCTTTCTTTGTCAAAGCATGCCCCTGGGTTCCATAATAGGACCACTGCTGTTCTCCAGTTATGTAAATAACCTTTGTGATGATTCATCGAATGCTGCGTTTAATTTCTATACGCATGAAAAATAGTTGTCTATTGTTATCCCTTCCAGTAGTACAAACCCTTGAATACCTGCAATCTGCCTGATGTTGTTCAGTCCTATTTAACTCAACTTAAGTTAGTGTAAAATGCAGACAAATTTGAAATTTATGCTATTTTCAAATGGCAGGTTAAGGGTTAACATCTTAACAACATCTGTAGTGTGTTGCATTTGTCTGTTTGTGTGTATTGTTGTTGCGATGTTTATGCTGCCCTCTTAGCAATGTCACTCTTGAAAAAGAGATTGTACTCTCAATGAGTCTTTTACTACAACAGTGATAAAATGGCCCTAAAGAAGTTTCAGTTTCAGGGCAAGAAGTTTACATTGTCTGTGGAGACATACTGATGACATGGTGATGACATAGAATTTATTTCTTATAGAATTGTCAATTACACCACTTTTTCTAAAAACATTGTAACCTTTGATTGCAATGTCTTTGTCTTTGATAGATTTGATTTGCCAGATTTCAGAAAAAACAAGAATTTCAGATGATTTTGCCCAGATTTTCACTAGATCCAGTTAATGAAGTCTTCTGACATTTAGGTGAATAATAACAAGCCCATATTTGAAATCATAAAGGCTACTCAAACACTTAAGTCTGTGTCTGGATTAGGTTAAATATTTCCTCATAGTAGAAGCAATAGAACAATGAAATATTTTCCTTTTCACCAGGTTTTGTGTTCGTACAGATTGATTATTCCTAACACCTGGTACCTTGGGAAATAAGAGTAGAATAAAAATAACCAGTCACAGGGACTAAATAGGTTGATAAAACAGGGTAGAGTCATGAGATCTTCAGTAATTTGTGTGATTCAATACAGAGAGCTCCTAAAAAATTCAAAATCTGATTTTGCGCTTTTTCAAAGGAACGAAAGACTGGTCTCCGCACCTTGAAAGCTAGGGGTGCTGAAGGAAACCTGCTGAGCAGTGTAGTCAGTAAGAATATTGATCAAATCCAAACTATTGCTGTAAAAATCTAATCAGAGCTTTTCATCCACCTGAGTCAAATGAGGATGTTGAGTGAGGTCTCACATAAACAGGAACTTAAGCCCAGTGAAGCAATGTGTAAGGGAGACCGATGATCAGTGTCACCCCCCAAGCCATCACCCCACTCCCAGTAGTCCATATATGGACATTTTCTCCATAACGCTCAGCAGCAACAACAGCCTGGTAACATGCGTCAGGTCTTGGCCAATCAAAAGAGGGGGGTTTGAGAGGGGGTCTTAAAGAGACAGTAACATATACAGCTTATTTCAGACAGAGACTGAAATGAAGGCCTACATGAAGAGCCAGTATAAGAAAGGAAATTATTTCTTTGAACTTTGAATCATGCAAAGCTGCCATACAGGAGTCACAGAACTAGGACTGGAAATGCAGCATAATTGGTCTCCTTTAAATCCAAAAAGTGGTCTTAAGCTTGTGTAAGCCATTAGTGTGTCCGTGAAGTCCATCTTCCGTTTAAAAAATAAGCCTCCTTGTCCATCCTTGATCTAACATGCCAGAGGCTGTTCACATTGGAGACCTACTGTGAATATGGGTACAATTTGGCACAAGATTTACACTTCAATTCATGCATTTACTATGTAAAAAACATTTTTCATAGTGGGGTGTAATAAATATTGCAGCCTCTGGGCTTTGCTTACTTTCATGGTGGAGCTGAATGTATTTTGTTGATTTCTACCTTGAGTCACAATGCAGATGTCATCTAGTGCTTTTTTTGTATATAGGTAGTCATGGGTATTTTGGAACCATATTTCTGCCAAACAGAGAAAAATAAAGATGATCTCCGTTATATAGATGCCCATTCATCTCATGGGAAGCATGCACACACTGTGTTATTACCTTCATATATTTTGTTATTAAGAATCATAAAATTCTCAGTGGCATGGCACACTGAGCAGTGCCCTGTGAGGGGGAATGAGATTGTCCCGGCTGAATTTATGTTTGGTGGTTTCCTGACAATTGAGGACACGGATTACAAAACACACACACACAAACACTGCTCACACCCAGATGTCATGATGCTGGGATCTGGATAATCCCAGTGTTGTTACAGTGTCTGCTGAGATTCTTTGATGTGGTCATGTCCACATCTTAAGCTGTCTCAGCCTTAACTGAGTTATTAAACAGAAATGTACTCTCAAACCACATAAATGCGTTTTCTCTATGATGTTGTAACATGCTATATTTAAATCTGTGTCATTCACAAAGTTGTGGATGTTATCAAATTTTAGAAGAGTTCTTCATTATGTCATTGTGAATGTGCATGAATAATACATGCCAAGGTCAAGGTCTTCTATCAATTTTCTTTAGAGGATCTAAGCAAGTGTCCGCTTCCTAACCCAAGGGCAGGACTTTGGGACCATGCTTCTGTGCATACTGATCACTTACAGTAAACAACCTTCCACAAACAAACCCAGTTACATGAAAAGTGCTCTAAGGAACCTCATGTTTTGCTATTCATACCAGGTTTTTTGAAGGGTAACTTCCAGGGAGTGGGTGTGCTTGTATGTTTTCCTCCATCTGTGTGTTTTAGTGCTTTATTCTGCAAAGGCTGGTTCACCCAAAAGAACAAAGTTTCTTATTTATCTATAGTTTTATAGCCATGACATTTCTCTTACAGAAAGACAACATAACTTTCCCCTTGTTTTCCACTTGTGATCACATGTCAGCATGTGAATATATGGGCTTCACACATTACTCCACTAAAAATGTTCCATAACTGCGTGTTTCCCTTGTGCAAGGTGTATCTATGTGTAACAGATTTCACATGCGATTTTAAAGTTATCGCACATTGACTTTCACATCTGGTTTAACTGATCATTTGCCTAGCATTTCTGTAAAACTGTTTAAGTAAAGAAAATGTAAAATGCAGCCAAATCGGGCAGTGCATTTTCAAGTGACAAAATCAAGTGACGGTAATAGTATGGTAGTGTACCATGGGAGGCTGGTTGCTTCCTGTCTACTGAGAGACAATGTTGTTTTTTAACAATGCTGGCAACGTAGATTGTCATAAAACTTAATACACACATTCATTTCCCCCTAAAGATGGCTTTTTAATATTTTTAGTAATTCACTGACTTTTTATCAAGCTCCATCCTCGAGAGTCAAAAAATTAGCAAACACTAGCATGCTAACACTAAGATTGTGAACATGGTACACCTGCTAAACATCGACATGTTAGCATTTGCATTTGAGCATGTTATCCTGCTGATGTTAGCAAATTGCCTAAGTAAATCCCATAGACAGCCTCACAGATCTTCTAGTGTAGCTATAGACTTGTACCACAAACATGATCATTCCCTAACAAAGTTGTGTTTGTGCCTTAGCCTGACCAAACCTCAAACTTGCGAGTGTAAGAATAAAAAAGGGTGATGGAACGGTTTTGGAGGGCAGTGACAAATTATCGGATCCGATCAGAAAGAGCTTCTAAATTTCATCATGGAGGGAAATACAATGTGTTTTGTCATTTAATTCGAAGGACTTGGCATGGCAGCAGCCATGCAGAGCAGAATTAAAGCTTATGTGTTGCATATCAACTCATTCTGCATAACATAAGCTGTGTTCAGCCTTTGATAACAAAGCCAAGTTGTATTTAACACTGAAACCCTCTTAAACTGTGGTTGTGAACACAGCTGTGAATCCACGTTAACCTACACTGACCCGTTCACATCCAGGGTAAACATGGATTTTCATTAGGTTGTTACTTCAGTGTGGAAGAGGTAAATGATTGACCTGTCTCTTTCCCTATTGTACAGATGCACTCCTAATTAAGTGCAATCAGTCAGAAATGACTGTTTTCCATTTCCACTTCATAGCTTTCCAGGAAACATCTTAATTTATCAAGAAGAAACTAATACTCTCAGAGTTTCGACTTTGATACCCAAAGGCCAAATTGAATTAATTAGACACTTCACCACAGAGCACTTAAGGGAACACCTGATCTAAAATCAGATCAACAGCACACTTGTACCACACGCAAAGAGACCAGAGAGAGCACGCTAACGCTCTAAGCAAGCAACTCCACCGGAGACATCTGGTAAATTATAAATGCCCTGGACAAAAGTGCAAGTTCTCTTAATGGAAAACTTTTTATGCAACACTGAGAGATGGGGAGAGTGGGGTAGAGAGAGAAGGCATTATCTTTTTCTATCACTCTCTGTTTCTGACAAGTTCCGCTTGAACAGAGTGTCACGGCTGTGGTGCCTTGGCCACAGCCTCCATCTTAGTCCCTCGCCTCCCCCAAGACCAATCACAGGTCACGCCTGCCTTCAAGTCATGGCAGCCCTGTGCTAACAGCCAGCCAGCCAGCTGAGTTTCAAATTAACCATGGTGGAGATTTCTCTTGCCATCTGTCTCTTCTAATCACACTGTTATTATTCCCCATCCTCTTTATTTTTCAACCTTGGTTCCGATTTTTCTCTCCACTGTCTCTCATCTTTGGCACCATTAAACTTATTTCTTGCTTCACCTATCCAGCTGTATGTTCCTCAAATGTTTCTGCTTCAGATCACCACTTCACTGACCCTTTTACTGTTCTTTTGCTCTAAATCTTTTCATTTCCACACTAACACTATATACAGTGCCCCGCCTCCCACACCAGCCGCCCACAGACACCAATTTTTGCACTCTTGTAAGCATGCGTTTTATATTTCACCAGCTGCTACCACGCAGTGAAAGCATTACGCTCACGCTGACACGAGGGCGTTGTCAATTAGAAGATGACTCTAATGTAAAACTCTTCGGTGCTCTCAACAGGAGGCTGAGCGCTATTTCAACTAGAATACAATCAGGGATGACACTTAGCTGAACCATGAATCTGACAGCTAATCCTTGACATGCCATCATAGAAATACCAATTTAATGGTGGTGGTGACATTTACTCTGAGCATCTTTGGAGGAGTCCCATTTCAAATTGCCAACTCATATTGTGTGCTATAATGCTATGTGTGAATATGTGTGTGTGTTTTAATTTAGCTCTTGCCAACATTTACCCATCATGTCATTTCACTTGCTAATAAGCGCTTACATTTTCAACCCTGACAAGGTTGCAGGTGTAACAAGCAGCAGTATTTCTTAGAGAGTGTTTCTTGTCTTGGCTCCATCACTAACACCTCTGAAAGTCACCTGACTTGTCTTGCCTCACTAACCGGGAGGAACCTTGTTTTACAAAACCGTCAGTTTCTCTCTAGAGGAAGGGAGACATCTCAGGGCCCATGACATCTCATCGCCTCATTCTGCAGCTCTTTTCACCTGGTGGATGAGGTGACCTGCAGCTGCAAAGAAGGTTTGAAAAGTTTCTCTACCAGCAAGATTAGCAACAGAAAGTAAGAAGCAGTTTAAGGGTGAAGTCAAATATACTTTCCATTTCTATACAAAATCCAAAACATTCTGCACAGCTACAAACAAGAAAAATCTATATATAAAATGTCTAAACACAGTGAGTGCTCTTGATCACATCAATAATGAATGCCCACTCATGCTGCTCTCAAAATAGTCTACTGTCAACATGGCAGCCTGGTATGACAGTAGGAGGACAGTATTGAAATGCATCTGTCATTGCTGCAATCTATAGCTGACAGGTCGATCCTCTTCTGCCTGAGAATCTGATGCACCAAAATTGTAGGGAGACTGGAGTGCACCTTTCCCCTTTGATTGAATCAGCTGCAAAGGTAAAATTTCCTCAACTTTAAAAAATAACTCACTGATTTAATGTTGTTGAAAGACAATAAAGAAATACTGAAGAGAGGAGAAACAACATGAATGAAACAGTAGTCAGTTTTTTGCAGACCTAAGTGTTTCTGCCATCTCACTGCTCCTACTCACGACAACAAAATCTAGCTTTAAGGAAAACATTACAGGGAGGGCAGATTTCTGATGAAATTACAGTTCTCCCTCGTGGGCTTGCCTGTCTACTATTGCACAAGCTCTACGTAATGACTCAGATGGCATGAGCGTAGATGTGGGAATGTGGGAGTGGTGGACAGTACACTCTCTTAATGATTTCTACCCTCTCTTTCGAGATGCAACTCAATGAAGTATCTTGTGAGGAATCATTTGTCTGAAACATATTACGTAGGTGAAGATCTGAGGGATTTTGCTCCACACTTGAGAATCAGTGATCATCAGGTCATATTTGAAAATGTTGCCCCTACAGGGCTTTGCATGTCAATTTGAATAGCCTCTTCCTAAACACACTTATGGTTTCCCCACTACGCTCGACCTCTATCTTTCTGCACAATAACTGGCTGAGTGAGTGTGAAACAATCTACCAGCATAACTGGATTCACAGATAAGGTTTACAGTCCTTCAAAAGTGCTGAGTGCAAAGTTTTTCAACAATATACCCCCCTCCCCTTCCCTTCAGTGGGTTTATCTTTTCCTGCAAGATGAACAAGCACATCTCCCAGTTTATGATACACTAAAAGCTGCTGATGATTTGTAAAGAATATCACTCACACAAGCTAAGTGATTCACCTAAGTACCATGATAATAAAGACTATCAGCTACAACTCGATACTGAACAAGATCATAATGGGCTGCGGCATCGCAGCACACCGGGACTTGTTAGTTATCTTGTGAAAAAATATTGTTCCTTCTAGTAATTTAGTTTTAACAAGGGAGAAATACTAGGCTGCTGTATTTAAATGGGCTTCAGTTCCATACTTGTATTGATTTTTCCTGCTGTAATCATTTGAAGCTTTAAAGCTCTTCTTTGCCTTGATGATAACCTGATAGGGAAACAGATGTTGTGAATCTAGAATTGGAAGGTTTGGCTCACCTAAAGTGTATCTACCTGAGAGGAGAAGTGTTTTAAAGTAAACGTCAAATAATCTACAGCCTCCTAACTTCTTGATCCTGAGCTCTTATCAGGTCTGCAGGAAAGGTCCCTTCACAGATTTTGCCTTTTAATGTTTGAGCTCTGGACAGTTAGTCCCTGCAGTCTCAGCCTGAGAAGATACTAAAAATATCTAGGGCAAATGACTGAATCCTGTATTAAAGTTAATTCACTTCAACAGAGTTTGAGGCGTAAAGCACTCGCCCAACACTCTCTGCCAACTGGGCCTCATAAAATGGTAATGAGTGCAGTCTGCTGACAATGAGATAGATGCAGCTAACACAGATGCACTGGCAGAATATCGAAATTGGCTGCTTATTCCACTGTTTAAAAAATACTGCACACTGGAAAAGAGGATCAGTTTGGAAAATGTATCTATGATAGTTTGACTTTTGTCTCTCTGGCTCAATGTCTACAATAGAAAAAACATTCGGTCAGAACTGAGCCGTTTCCCCTGCAGACACTGATCACGTGGTCTGGTAAATGATTGAGCTGTGTGCACGACTTCCTCTGTCATCACTCCAGAGAATGTTTCATATTTGACAGGAGCAAAATCAAAGCAGTCAATTAATTTATCATAACCTGTCTATTTGGGGATAGAGCTTTAAGAACTCAAGAGCAAACGCTCCGTTAGCACCAATGAAGTGAGCTCCAAAGCACGCAGGCTGCTATTTCTGTAATAGCTGCTTTTTGCTGCAGTCCCCGGTGAATAGCAAACATCTATTGTTAACACTTTGAGCCCTGTGTAAGACCTTAACTCTCTGAGGACTTCTAAAGGTATTAATATTTCACTCGCTGTACATAAAATTAAATTTAAAAGACCAACAAACTGTTTACCTAAAAGGGTCAGCTGAGACAACATATGGAGAGAGTTGAATGTGGATCTCAACCTTTTTGATATCACTGGAGGAGAGTATGAAAATCTGCTTCCTTCCTTGTGAATCGGGACACTACTGTGTGCCTGAGCAGAGTTATTGTGGGGCAAGAGCACAACATGTCCGACGTGCCTGTTGTCACAGATCAGAAAATGCAGGATTTGACTCTAATGCAGACAAAGCAGGCAGCAGGATGACTTCAGTGGTTTATTGATGGTATAGGTAGGGAAACAGGCAGGCAGGTCAACAGGTAGCCAGGTAACAGGGAGGCAGGTGTATTTCTGAGTTCAGTTGGCAAAAGTTCAAATGCAAAAACACTAGGCAAGACAGAAACATAGCAACTAGGACGAACTGACAAAGCAACAAAAGAACCGGATGGTACTGAGAGGTGGATTAGGGAATGAGATGCAGGTGACGGGGAGGGTAGGGAAGGCCAGGCAACTGCAGATGAGGGAATTGGGAACAAGTGTGCAGACGGGTGAAGCTGTCAGGTGATGGTAAAAGGAGGGACTGTGTGTGAGGGCATCTGGTGGATCATTGGAATTTGGCGATGAAGGGGCCTGGGGAATAGGGAATGTGGCAGGAGAGGAGGGACAGAGAGACAGACTGTGAAAGCCTGCTATAAATAATAAAGGGACTATAATCAATATTTTTTGACCAGCGTTAACAATGGATGACTACTTGTAATGTAAAAGGGGCCACTTACTGAAACAAGCCCACAGAGAGTTATCACCCAACTCTGCAGTTCCCCTCAGCTCTCCAGAGCATTTTAGTGTCTTTCAGCTCATTGTTTTGGTTTTCTGGCTTTTAACTGTTTGTTTCCCCCCTTAGCACTCTCGCTGCATTATTTCAGCTAAAGCTGGCTGCAGTTTTCAGCAAAAAGAAGCTCTAAAAACCCACAGTACACTAATTGCTGGTGAACATGGTGGAGCATTCAGCAGCTAAAAGGCCAGATAATTCCCTCATGGGTTGCAAAGCTACAAGGAGGAGAATGTTGGACTTCATCAGGTGGACTGAAACACAACTCCAAATTAATTATAATGTTGCTTTGTGTCAACTCAAATTTACCCTTTTAAGATTGCTACCAGGCCTGTGCTCCTACGCATGCTTGCTTGACCTCATGAGCCAGCATTATCCGAAACACAACCACTTTCATTCAGAAATCATGCAATAAACGCAGGAACACCAGCATACAGGCTGTGGCTTTTCACTCAGACATGTTCAGGCTCTGTTACTTCAATGTTCCCGTAGTGCCAAAAAGTGATCGTCTGCCGAAAAATGATTACCGTCTGCTGGAGCTGTATTGCTCAGTCACTTTCTGGCAAGTGAAATAGCCTACAGCATTTTATGGCTTATATTGGCCATTTAAAGATATTTTAAAAGGTAAAAAGTACAAGGTGAGCTGTAATCTGTCAAATATAACTGTTCTGAATGAAATCAACTAGTTTCAGGACAGAAATAATCTTTCAGTCAATAACAAAAGGCTTCAATCATTTTCTGGCAAGTGAAATACTGTATTTTATGAGTTGTATTGGCCATTTAAAAAGGTATTTTAACAGACAAAAAGGACTGGATTGGTTAAGGCCTATACATCAAGTAAAATAATGCAGAGTCATA
>JAPMOB010225324.1:0-10170 GCA_029875015.1 Lepomis gibbosus | reverse complement strand
TAAGATACTGAAAACTAGCTTTCTCAATTCTAGCAGGGATGATGATGAAAATACCTCATTTGAACACTCTGGTTTTTTTTTTATAGTTGCCTAAATAATACAAGACAGTAATCTCATTTATTACTTTAAAAATGTTAATAATAACCTGAAATGATATTAGAATATAGAGCATGTGCTTTCTTAACATTTTGAGAGCGCTGATAAGCTAAGCTGTGTTTCTTAGGTCCAGCACTGAGGACTGCCTGGTGCTGATCTGCTGTGGGCTTTATGATCTTCTGAGGGGCATCCTGCTTCTGTTGCCTGACCTCATGCTTGAGGAGGTGATGGACAAGCTCATCCAGCCAGAGGCCCTCATTGTCCTGGTCAACCACTCATCACCCCTCATTCAGCAAGGAGTCATGAAGGTTGGTCTGAGTCAAATATGATGCCGAACGTTTTTGCTCATTACCATTCCGCATTTGTTTTACATTTTAGAGTGGCTTTAGCAGCGCTAGTAACTGATTATTATCTTTGGACAGAGCCAGGCTAGCTGTTTCCCCCTATTTCTAGTCTTTATATTAAGCTAAGCTAACCGGCTGCTGGTGGAAGCTACATGTTTTAACATACAGACGATGTGAGGGTGCTATTCATTTTTTCTTCTTACTCTCGGCATGATATCAAATAAGCCCCCAAAAATGTCAAACTTCTGTAAATGTCTTTCTTAAAGATTTCACCCCCGTGTCATAAGACAAATGTTGTACTCTGAAATCTTCGCCAACATGTTAACAACGTGTTATTCCGCCTTTCTCTCCTAGCTGCTGGATGCCTATTTCAGCAGAGCCCTGAAAGACCAGAAGGAGAAATTCTTGAAGAACCACGGCTTCTCGCTGCTGGCCAACCAGCTGTACATCCACCAGGGCAGCCAGGGGCTCCTTGAATGCTTCCTGGAGATGTTGTTTGGAAGGCCGGTGGGCCTGGAGGACGAGTGAGTCTGGGAACAATACACTTGTCAAGCCATGATGTCTAGTGCACCATATGATAAGTGTTTTATCTTCTAATGTTATGCATAAGATTGTCTGCCTTGTTAATAAATGTGTTTAATGCCCACAAATTTATGCACACTTTTTTTCTTTTCTGTATTGCTTTCCAGTCTGGACCTGGAGGAAATGGAAAATATCTCTCCCTTCAGAAAGCGCTGTATCATCCCAGTGTTGGGTCTTATTGAGAACTCCCTTTATGAGAACTCCTTGGTGCACAACATCCTGTGCATGCTGCTGCAGCTCCTCAATGCCTGCCCCAAGCTGGCAGACATCCTGCTAGATCATGGACTGCTCTATGTGCTCTTTAACACCCTCTCCACCCTCAATGGCATGGAAAACGGGTACGGCTGCCAGAACAGAGGATGATTCATTCAAACACCTCCGTGGGTTCATGGGTTTTGTCTTGAACCTTTGAGCCATGAATTAAATCATTAATCCTCTCACTGTTCATTGTTCTGGCATATATGTGTGGTAGACTCACTTCCTGTGCCTTATTTTTATATATTTTATGTCTTTCTTCCTCCCTCTGTAGTATTCCCCTGAATGACTACAAGCTCCTGGTGTGTGACATCCAGCAGATGTTAGTAGCTGTGACTATCCACTCCTGCAGCTCTTCAGGGTCCCAGTACTTCCGCATCATCGAAGACCTCATTACCTTGCTGGGTTTCATGCAGACCAGCAAGATGCGTCGCACACAGGGTGAGGAGGAGGACTGGATTTCTGAAATTCAATACACATGCAAAATACATTAGTGTTGCCATCAACCATGCTCTACAGTTCTGGATGATATCAAGCTGTCAAGCTCTGCTGCAGAGAGAAACTGTGCTGTCACTTCTTTAGCTACAACCGCAGAGTGGAAACTCATTTGAGAAAAAATATAATTTGAGAAATATCTCACATCTCCATCTTCCCTCTAAATGGTGTTCTCTCGTTTTTCCCTAAATTTGCTCTCTGGAAAATATCTCCCCCATCTCTTCCCCATTAGCACTTGCTATGGGGCGTGCTGTTTTTTCCATCTGATATAATCATCCTGTGATCACAGAAACATTACAAAAGCATTGTGGCTCTGTACATGGCACCCATTATTTTTGGTTGTTTGTCATTTAAGTAATTATATTGGCTGTTTTACCGCCCTCATTGTGCCCCATGCAAAAACATTTTTTTATGCTTATCCTAAGATCGTGAATTACATTCGTGCGTCAGTGAAAATTCAAATTTATCGAATTATCTGTCTAATCTAGTTAAAATTGGTGAATACCACGTGTTCTCTTAAATCAATTGTGTGCACCACAAATCAGTTCGTACACGTAGTTCTAGCATGAAGCTCAGCGTCAGTCACTCCTGAAGGGCATCCTGTTAACTTCTAACATGACCGAGTTTGTTGTCATTTATTTTATTCCCCAGAGATGGCAGTGGCTTTGCAGTTCCGCGTCCTTCAGTCGGCGATTGAGTTCATAAAGACGACAGCCAATCAGGAACCTCAGAAGCTGAGCAGCTCTGTTAATGCGCCAAGTTCTCCACATCATGCCATCCATCAGAAGCGCAGGAGCATCGCGGGTGAGTAATTCAATCTGATGCAACAGTTGAAATCTGCTCTGCAGTTTTTCTAATCCAGAGTGTCGAGGTGGAAGTGACCACCATGTGTATCCACTCTAACCTAACTGTTCATTGATCCTCTCCTCATCCCGATCTGAAGGTTCCATTGCCATGAAAGACTCCATTATCCCCCGCACCCACAGACAGCACTCATGCTCTTATGGCCAGATCCCCCTGTCCCCTCCCTTCAGCTTCCTGTCCCAGGACTCCCCCTTCCCCTCCCCCCACGGAGCTCCATCCTACATGCTCCACTGTGATGCAGGTAGCTCGGACTGCGGTCCGCAGCAGAGAACATCCTCCCTGTTACGGGGCATGTCTCCTGATTTTGCTGTGAACTCACCCTTTCCCCAACAGTCATATCAGGGGTATAATTTGCCCAGTACCCTCCTGCGCTACTGGTGCCTTTTGTGTGTGCATGTTTGAATGCTTAACTAAATCAGTGTTTTTTTAGCACAGATGGCATTTTGATGAGTGAATACTAATCTTCTTCTCTGTTCACTGTGTTCAATGACTTATGAGATATTTGCATAAACTTACTCTGACCTTGAAAGGAAAAAAGCAAATGTGCTTCTACTTGAGAACGGCGTACCATCATGTGCGTCCAATTTGTGTTTTCACAACTGAGCACATACCAATATTGTGCTTGTAGGCCGGCGGCGGTTTTCCTTGGCCCAGAGTGACTCTCTCCTGATGCGGATGCGCTCTGTAGCCAGCGATGAGCTCAATCAGATGATGCAGAGGAGGATGAGCCAGGAAAACCCCATTCGTGCCAGTGAGACAGAGTTTGTCCAACGGCTGCAGAGACTTGTGGTTCTTGCTGTCAACAGACTGATTTACCATGGTGAAATAACTTGTTCTTCTCCCACTATTTTCTCCTTTGCCTTGCATGTAAACCGAACTTGCTTTCTAATTCTGGTTCTTTTTGAATGTGTATCTCATTTCAGATGTGAGTCAGGACTTATTTGACCTGCTGAATATTCCCGACTCTCCAGACCAACAGCTTTTCACACCAGAACCAGGTGATCAACCACAGGATGAGAGTGGCTCCGCCTCTGTCCCACACTCTCCTACTCCCTTCACCCTGCCGCCTGCCAGCAAGAAGAGCTTTCACAAAGACATCCTCAAACTCATGATGGACGGGATCAAAATCAGCCTGGTATGAGGACAGTCACTGAGAAGCATTTTTTTTTAGCTGTAAAGATCTAATTATTTTATTGTGAGACCTTGTGTTGATGGTTGTGATCTCACAGGGCAGCACGGGTCGAGGAGGAGCCCCACACCAGCAGTGGCGAAGGATCCTTTGGTCGTGTCGGGACACTTTTCGGGTCCAAATCGGCCGCTTGCTTGTGCACACGCTCAGCCCTGCTCTTCCCCTGTCTGACAGGAAAGAGGCGCTGGAGTTTGTGTTTGATCCCAGACATTTGGATATCCTCAAAGAGAGCCTCAGCCCGGGTCTAGAGGTGAGTGTGAAGGAAATGCGTCATCTATTGCATCGTGTATTTTCTACCTTACATGTCAATTTGGCTTTTCTTTTCTGCCAACTATAATGAACCAAAATGATCTATTTCTGGTCATTTTTACCTACCAAAGGCAGAAATTCTTACTTTTCTGTTTGTTTCAGGGGAAAGTGTGATTGATGTACAGTATAGTAGCATTGTTTGTCATATTCACTCCTACAGACAGGTTTTCCAGGAGCTGTCAGGCCTCGGCTCTAAAATAACTCTGATTGATGTTTTCATGCTTGTCTTTAGCCCCCTTGCATTGCTACTGGAGTCTTCTTTCACTCTGTGTCCTCCTCTCAGTCTTTACTTGGGGTCATCCAGCCGCATAAGGCTTGTTGTCTGTCAATCACTGTATGCAACTTTCTTCAGACACAAATTAAACTGTACTTGGTGCTCTTATTTTTCACTCAGCATGGACCGAAGCTGTCACTGTACCTGTATGAGATGCTGCACGATCACAAGGACAGCCTCACCAGAGATGAACAGAACACCGTGGGTGTATTCATGACCTCGCTCAAGCTTTGTGGCCACCGCTGCATCCCACCTAATGCTCCACACAAACAAGACTTGCTCAAGGCAATAAAAGAGGTAACTCCTACAAAGACACACAGTTTCTAAGCATTTTAAGTCAAACTTAAATTTGCCTGTTTGACAGTTCAGCAGAATGAAATATTAATGTTCTGTACAGGGTAGAATATCTTGGACATATAGAAATACTAAGTGCAGCCTGTTGAGTTCCTTTTTTAATGAGAAAATAAAACAAATGAGTGTTAAGAGCATGTGTACCTGTAATTTTATTTGTATAGGAAAAAATCAAATATGAAGCAGACGAGAAAACAAGCAAAGTGGCATGGGAAAAGAAAATGGCCAACACTCAGAGGAAGTGAGTTGGCGCTTTTTTCCTGATATGCGGTTGATGTTCAGTACAAAAAATATTGTTAAGAATTGTGTCTTTGTTGCGCTCTTCTATTCACCCCATTCTTTCTTGTTTCTCTGCAGTCTTATCCAGAGGCTAGATGGAAAGTCCAAGGACATTTCCAAGATTGCAGCTGATATCACTCAGAATGTGTCTTTGCAACAAGGCATGGAGAGAAAGAAAGTCATCCAGCACATCAGAGGGCTCTACAAGACTGACCTCAGCGCCAGCCGGCACTGGCAGGAGCTGGTGCAACAACTCACACATGACCGGTGGGCATCGTAATTTATCTCTCACAAGGGCTTACTTGTTATTGGAACAAAGTACTTTAATAAAATCGTTTCTATAATGATGATTATTCTTATTCTAATGGTGATTATATTTCTGGTCATTTAAAAAATAATATTTTTTAGAGAAAATTACATTATAATGTGAAACAGTTAAAGCCCGCCTCCAGTGTATTTTGACATTTCTATGATGTCATAATTTTCTGAGTCACTTCCTTACAATGTTGATTACCCACATAGTTCGCCAGCTATTTTTTGACAAATAGCTTAATTTTGTGCTCAAAGTTGCAAAATTGCTTAGTTGTTAAAATGGGGTTGTGACGTATGACCATAGTAAAGCTTGCGCAGGCGCACTGTCATGCCTCGTTATATAACTGTCATGCCTTGTTAAGTCAGAGCATCAAACCGATAAACATGGTTGTGAGCTAGCTAACCAATTTATCATGTAATTTACTTAGAACCTACAGTAGGTATGTTCATTATGGCATTTGTGCGTGTGGTGTTGGAGGACAGATGACAGAAAACGCGTCGCACTTTCACCTGCCACCGAGTTACATACAGTGTGCAATATGCATTTTACTAACGGCCGTAATGCATCGGCGGAGAAACCCCCCCATAACGTTACCCCCGCGGTAAAGTAGGGGAGTGGGAGTTATCGTGTGCTGTGAGTGACAGGACCATCGACTGTATGATTGATAACAGCTGATACGCGCACATTAGTTTCTATCATGGATAAGTAATAGCTACTCCTGCCAGACAGTAAAGTGTTAACAGCTACAATACATGCTTTTTTCTCTATGCAATAACCTAAATTCTGTATGAAATCTTTCCCCCACAATTTCAGAAATATTATGGTAAATAAATACCAAATCATGTTATTTTCAGGCCCGTTTCTGGCCTAAAACAGGCTTTTAAAAAGCTCACCATTTGAAATTGTGCAATATTCTTAGCATGTTAAATCTCCCCAAATTTCCTAAAACAATATTAACCTCAATGTTGTCACTGTTAGCTACGGCCGCAGTAAGGTTACTTCTGGGTTGTTTTGAGTAGACAAGGTTTTTGAGAGGGGTGTAATCATCTGTTTTAGTGCGGTTTGGTACGATCAGACATCCTACCCAACGTCCTGGCAGCTGGACCCTACTGAAGGCCCGAACCGGGAGAGACGGCGGCTGCAGAGATGCTACCTCACCATTCCTAACAAATACCTGCTCAAAGACAGATGCAAGCCTGAAGGTGAAGAAACCCTTTACTTGTACCAATATGGCAAACGTCTGTCAAGTACTAGCATGTTTTTCCCCTTTAGTGTTCTAAATATGACCTCCATGTCTTGTTTAGACACAGTGAAGCCACCATTATCCTTCCTGTTTGAGGATAAAACCCACTCCTCCTTCTCCTCGACTGTCAAAGACAAAGCCACCAGTGAGCCCATCAGGTATAATTTTCTAACTCTCTGTCTCTCTGCCTGCCTGTAAGCCTTTAGTAAACAGCATATGCCTCTTAGGAAGCCACATAAACGTCTTATCAAGTTGTGCAGCAGTGAGAGGTATCTTTGTTTTATTCAGATGGTGTATTCACAAACGTCTTTTTGTCCTTAGGTTCACCAGACGGTGCATCAGCGTAGCCCCCTCCAGAGAGACAGCAGGGGAGCTACTTCTGGGTAAGACACTGACCGTCTCTCACAGCTGCTCCATGCATATTCTAGTCAGCCAGTCACAAGGCACACAGAGTAATATGGTCTCTCTGAGGCACTAGAGAATAGTGTTCTCCCCTCACACACTAGTATTTGTTAGTTATTCAGTGGGGAAAGCTTTTGTTTGTCTTGCTCTTAGTACACCAAATGTCACTCACCCTGTACTGTCTCACAGGAAAGTCTGGGATGTACTTTGTGGAGGACAATGCTGCTGATGCTCATGACAACCAGGTAAAGCCAGAGAGGACTGTTCAAGACTATTCTCTGCCAGAGGGATGGTGCTGCATTATGTGAGTCCGCATAGCCAACTCAACACCGGATGTATTTATGTGTTTGGACAGAGCCTTCATGGGGAGACCGAAGCGCCTTCTTTCTCCTGGACGTACGAGGAGATCAAGGAGGTGCACAAGCGCTGGTGGCAGCTAAGAGACAACGCTGTAGAGATATTCCTCACCAACGGCAGGACCCTGCTGTTAGCCTTTGATAACACCAAGGTGAGGCAACAACACAAGTCACATGGAATAAAAAGGAAGGAAGCCATGTTTTGACTGGAAACAAATGCTGAAATTAATTCTGACATTGCTCGTGAATGTTATGTAGTAGATGTTCTAGTGTTTAGCTGCTTTATGTCATTGTTGCAAAGAACTGAGTTTGCTTACATCCATGACTAGACTACAAAGCAGATCACACTGAAAAAATCAGTCCATGTTTTATTTGAATATTAAAATGCAGCCACACAGGATGGACTGTGATAAAAATGACAAGATGAAAGGCCCCGCTGATGCTCAAAGAAAAAGATGTAAGTAGAATTATGCAGGATAAAACAAATTGCAGCAACATTTTAATGTTGAATTGCCATTTTGGTATTCTATCCCTGATACCTGCCAGGCTCTGTAGTATTAGTGCCAGGAATCAATCATGAGGATCAATCATGATAATAAGATACAAGTTCATCATACTCTGCAGAGACCGACTGTTATCATTTTCCACTATCATTTCAGTGAAATACTGAAAGAATTATTAACTGACTTTTAAACAAGTTGGGGTTTACAGCAAGCAGGAATTTCAAGATACTGAGGAAGCCAAACAGATAATCTGTTGGCCTCAGATTGTCTGTGGTCTCGCCAAAAACTGGATAAACAGGCAAAAAAATGTTCCTGTGCATTTTGATTGATTGTATTGTATTTTACTTAAATGTCTCAACAACTGTTGAATGGATTGTCATGAAATGTGGTACACACATTCATGTCGCTCCCTCTGGATGATTTGTAATATTTTGGTCATCCTTTGGCTTCTCGACTGGCACCGTCATCAGGTCAAAATAAAAATTTGTTCAAAATTTTGGTTTATGACCAAACACCTACCAACATTCCCATTAGCCTCAGCTGTTCTATGTGTTTTGTGCTAATTACATGCAGCAAATGTTAGCATTCTAAGCTAAGATGGTAAACATAGTAAACATTAGATGAACCCTCTTATCATCAGCATGTTGGCACTATGTCATTATGAGCATGTGAGCATGCTAATATTAGCATTCATCTCCAAGCCATCTGTACCTAAGTACAGAGCTGCTAGTGTGGCTGTAGACTCTGTTGAAGTTCGTTTTGGGGAGAAAGCAATGGAAAACGACACAAGGGTCACTGGACAGGAAACTGGGAAATTGGGTTGTTATGGTTGACTAACCCTTCTGCCACTATGACACCCCTAATGATTGTTGAAGGCTGATAGGAATATTTTAGGCTTTATTAATAGTTTAATATTTAATTGCAGCATTCAACATCTTTTCAGTTTTACCTTTTATCATCTCTCCAGTATTCTCCAACAATCTTAGGCGTGAGTTGATGGGAAAGCTTCACCTTTTAGATGAATGAAATTTAAACTCAAGACTAACTGAGTTGTTTTATGTGCATTAGCTGTTGTCTTAAGGCACCAGACTAATTTTTTAGTGGCTCAGGAAACTAAGTGAAACAACGGCTTTTAATTCTGTATCATTCAGACTGTATTTGCGAGTTAGTACTTTTTCCATGTTTCAGTTCTGACAATAAAGATGGAAAACACCTCCATGGTCCTCTGTTTTCTTGCCTTAGTTCCGTGACGACGTCTACCACAACATCCTGACCTCTGATCTGCCCAACCTGCTGGAGCACGGAAACATTACGGCGCTCACTCAGCTGTGGGGCTCGGGTCAGATCTCTAACTTTGAGTACCTCACGCATCTCAACAAGCACGCGGGCCGCTCCTTCAACGACCTCATGCAGTACCCAGTGTTCCCCTTCATCCTGCGAGATTACATCAGTGAGACGATCGACCTGCAGGACCCGAACATATACAGGTCAGTGCTGGATGGTAGCTCTGTCAGTTGGCCAGGTTATGTCATGTATTATGTGAAAAAGGAAATTTAATTAGACAATGACATTTTATAATATAATGAAGATTAGCATTGTATTGAGGATTTGTACATGTACCTCCTCCTACTTCCTGTCCTTGATACATCCGATGCTAACTCTTAAAATATTTTTGCTGCTCCCAAATATTCATAATAAGCTTATGCCAGAGCCATTCCACACTATAATTTTAAATCAAGATAGATGCAGTTAATTGACATATTGTGGTCTTTATTTCTTTATTAATTTATTTATATAAACTGGATGACAAATACAATCTCTGAAGTCAAGACACTCATATCAGTGTTAAACATCATGGCCCTTTACTGCTTTGCTTACGTGTTGTTGACATGCAGGAACTTAAGCAAACCCATTGCAGTCCAGTCGAAAGAGAAAGAGGATCGCTACGTGGATAATTACAGGGTAAGGCCTGTTGTGCATTTTAGCACATGTTTCTTGAAGTGTATTGGATGTTCTGCTGAGAAAACACATCATAACACGTGTGTGTGTGTGTGTTTTTTGTGCAGTACCTTGAAGAGGAGTACAAGAAGGGCATTCGAGAGGACGACCCCATGCCTCCTGTGCAGCCTTACCACTACGGCTCACATTACTCCAACAGCGGCACTGTGCTGCACTTCCTGGTCCGAATGCCTCCCTTCACCAAGATGTTCCTCGCGTACCAGGGTGAGTCAAGCTTTAAAGCTGATGATACACGGGGCAACTTTTTGAGCAATGTTGCTGGGCAATCTTGCTAGAGGCAAGTCCGACTATGTTTT
>JAPMOB010225318.1:0-21853 GCA_029875015.1 Lepomis gibbosus | reverse complement strand
TTTCTACAATGGAAAACCAAACAAAGGCGAGTCGAGCCAAAGGGCCTCCGCTCAGACTAGCTTGGTTTGAGGGCATGCCTGACCCTGCCAGCCGCTTGGCAAGCTTTATGACGCGTTTGCATTGTCACGTCACAAGTCAAGGAAGTGAAGGTTTGGACTACAAACAAGCTGTTTTCAAGTGGTTCAGAGCACAGCTTTCTGTGGGAGATGGGAACTCCCTTTGGGCTGGACTTTGGGCTTTTTCACTTTGCAAACCTGTTTGTTACATGCACAAAAAAGATATAAAACTCAATAAAGGAGAGGGGAAAAGCCAAAAAGCATAATACCACCCCTTTAAGCATTATTGTCTCCTTACTTTTAAATTATTTTTCTACAAATGTACAGTACTGAGCAAAGGTTTTAGGCATGTGAGGGGGAAAAAATTGTCAACAGAACAAAATCAAATCATTGAGTTAATAATGTTGAGATCAGAGCTCTGTGGAGGCCATACCATCACTTCACAGCACATTTGGAAACCCCTCTCTGCCTTGATATTTCTGCCCATGAGAGACCTTGCTGATGCTGTTTAACTACATTGTGTCTTGTTCCTGTGCTCAGTCTTGCCATGGTGTATAATTTTTTTCTCTTGTCACTCTGTAATTTGTTAACTGATAAACATAATCTAACATAATCTGTCTATTTTTGAAAGCATTCTTATTTGACAGCATTTTCCCCACAAGTGCCTTTTGCACAGTATATGTTGCAATATATGGGGAAAAATGCAGTGCTAGTAATTTACAAAGTTGAAGTTTTTTGAACTTTTTTCATCAAGCAATCTATTACTGAGAGTGTTTGCTGCCAGCAGTATAACCATTGCCCCACTTAAGGCAAACGTTAGCTTTGTAAGCACCAGTGTAAGCGTGCTTTTGTGCCAACTAATACTCAGAGCCAAGGGCCAGTAAGTGTCGTGATAATAACGATAAAGATCAGGGGCATGACGAACAGCATCAAATCATTATAGCTGGCCCCATTTCAGTATTGTATCATTGTATCTGTGTCAGGACAGAGCATCTCCAGTTAAGGCACACTTGTCAGTACACAACCCTTGCTGTAGAGCAACTGCACTTATGTGTCTTCTTTGCTCAAGATCATGTTGAGAGAGAAAAAGTGGATTAAAACTGTGAAGGTTGTGATTCAGGGGGCCTAAAATCACTAAGCTGGTTCACAGGGTGTGAATCGCTCAAAGCTAAGATTTATCGTCCCAAAAAATAAATAAAACAGACTTCAGGCTTGTCTGTACATCTGAGCTCTTTTCTGGGTATTTCTCAAGCAGCATCAAGTGCAAGGTAGAGTTTTCCTAAAACATTATAGGTTACTTTTATTTAACCTAAAGAAGCCTTCTTAAGCATATGGCTTTCTAGGTGAAAGGCCATAAAATTGTTCAATAATTGGAAATATCACACAGCATTTCAATATTGGGTGGCATTTACCATATTCAAACATTAAAAAGGCAAATTGGTTTATAAACCATTAAATAGCGACAAAATAATTATTTATGTGTCAGCAATATCAGCACTGTCCAGTGAGTGGATGAATGAAAAGTGTGGTGTAAATCTCACCTAGCATCTGATTTGTGTTGAAATGCATTTGGGACAATACTGAACTGGATAAAGTGACCTAGATATGCTGCTTCAAGCTTTACATGATGTGATCACTGAACTTGCAAATATAAACCGAAGAAACTGCACTGACTCAAATTTCTAAATGAGTGAATCTAGGTTTACTCATGAGATGTACCTGATTTGCAAAGTTGGCAGGCAGACAGTAAGTTGTGAACAGAATGAAAGTTATATGTAAATGTTATATGTATATGAAAGTATATGGATCTGTCAAAAAGATGCTTTGGAAAAGACAGGAGGATAATTTTTTTATACATAATGAGAGCACTGAGTGGCGCAGAAAGTCAAATATTCACATCCCAGATTATGAAGTTATTATAAAGTTCAATTTGTAGGAAAATGAACGTGGGGGTTTATTGTATTTGATGTGCAAAGGAGAATATAATAATGCATGAAATTAAGTTGGCATCTGGAGAAGTTGTACAGTCACACACACACACACACACATTACTGTAAAGCCGATTACTTTGATAGTGCATTTAAAAATTCAAACCATCTGTATCTCAGTTATTGTTGCAAAAAACTGTTTTTAAACTTACTTACACACAATTACACAGAATAGTTGATAGGTAATAAACAGCTATGTATTCTTGGCAAACTCTGAAACAGCATGTTGCAGTGCATAAGATCTCTCTGTATTACATAGCATATGTAGTATAATTATAACACCCCTCTTTGGTTCTGAATTGACCAACCACTGGTGAAAAATATGTAGGCAACAACAACAAGCCGTGCAAAATATAAACCTCCAAGTTTATTTATGTATTAAATAAAACAGACATAAAAAAGTTAAGTACAAGGCCGAAGCTAAAAGTCAGTTCAATGGGGGAAATTCAGAATAGAATGGAATTAGGCTATTTGCGGCTAGGTGTGCTCAACTTCCATTCTCTGCGTGCGGTGAAGCCAAACACCACACCACGGACTGGGGCATGTACCACGAAGCAGGATTTGAGTTTATGGCAACTTCGGGGTTAACCCTGGTTTTCAGTACCACGATGGTGGATCATTTCTTACCGGTGTAGCGCTCCATGGTACTTTATGCTGAATGGCTAACCTGCTCCTGAGGTTATGTTTCAGATAAGAGATCAACTCTATGAAAACGCTGCCTACTGACCAATCAGCTCTCTTGAAAAATGACATCACCATTTGTAGGAGCTCCAACAGACTGTTTTATAGGCTGCTTTATGTTTGCTGCATTGATGTGGAAAAACTCTTGTCTATAGCGATATCATTCTACAGAGACTGATTAAAAGCCTTAGGTTATTGTAGGCCTAGCCCACAGGTTTTTACAGTAAGCCTACTAACTGCTTTGAAATGTGTGTTTATTTTTTTATTAGCTCCCAGACTGTTTCACAGTGTCAGTCACAGTGGTTAAAATAAATGGGTTCCATATATATGTGAGGCTGAATATTCTAAGCAGTTTGGTAGGGATATTGAAGTAAATTTAAATATGAACGTAGGCTATTTTAGGTTAGCAGCTATCTTATAGGCTATGACAGAGACAGAGTCATGTTCCGCCCTTTGCAAAGTGGGCACAGGTGAGGTGAAGGGAGTTTTCATTAGCCTAGCCTAAATGTTGATTCAACCATTATTTGAGCACATTTTATGGGATGAATAGATTTTTCGTTTCATTGCTTTATGACAATGTTTGGAACACTTTTGAGGGTGGTAAATAAATTTATCTCATTTTTGAAGTAACGAGAAGTTTCTTAAGGTGAGGTGGAACGACCACTTATTCGGTGCCCGAGTCTTATAATATGGAAACACAGACACAGCCGAGCTGAAAGAATAAGGCTGATATTTTCATACAGCTCAGGCATTCACACTGTTGGTGATTTTCTGTCCCCCAGCATGTGTCAGCTGCAGCCACTGTGACGCCCTGCTGACAGTGGACTTGCGATTGGTCATCTGCTGCTAACATTGCCTCTTTTATCTGACCGCGCTCAGGGCTGGATTGGGAAACCCTGGGTTGACTTACAGAGTTGATAACCAGCTTCATGGTACCACTCATCCTGATTATGATTATTAGGGTTAGTTAAGCCAGATAACGAAAACATATCCTGGGTTTGTTGAACTCGCTTCATGGTACAGGCCCCAAGTCTGCTGCTGTTGGTTGTGGCCTCCACACTGCCTGGGGCTTCTGGTAACACCACTAAGTGGCTGTTTACTCTGCACCATGCAACTCTCCAGACTCTGAACTAGCCATGTGCCACACCATCTTGGATACCAGCAGCATCCTCAGCACACCTGCACACTGTACAAAATAGACAAGCAGAAACTCCTTTAACACAACAGCACTTTACAAACACACCCAACTTCATTCTACAGGACAGATACTGCCACCAACCCACATAATATATGCCCAGGAAAAAAGACATTCAACATTATCACATGTAAGAAATCTGTATCTGTACATAGGAGGCAAGCAGAAACTCACTGTAATCAACCCATGTGAAGACCACACCCACCAAATATACACACACACACACACACACACAGTCAGCAGTGACTTAGCAAGAACTTTTCTTTATTGCAGAGTTGTACAAGTCCCTGGGGGAAAACTAAAGTACCAACTTCAAAATAATAGTTGGCCTGAATAATAAGTAACCAATAGATATTTTTTATGTAGAGGATTATTATCCTACAGAAATCTCTCAGTTTGAGCAGTCTGCATTAATGCAGCAGAAATCCAAAAGGAAAAATAGACCTCCGAGCAGCATCCTCGACTTGATTTACTTAAAGTAGCTATGAGCATGCATTCTCACATGTACTTGAACAAACTGAGTGCAGGTATGGCAGCAACAGAACAGGTTTGATGGAGTGCACAAGGGTTAGCCTCACAGCCAGGAACATAGATAGAGACAGCAACTCAAGGATTAAGAGCCAAACCCAGTTCCCACTTTAATCATGCAGCCATCCTCGGGAAGAAGGGTTTGTTTTGATGGAAATAAAATCAAGCTACATATACTCCTCTTTGATTAAATTATTGTGTACATGCATATCATTTGCTTTCTATCCCTTCAATCCATGTCTTCCTTAGTAATACTTTTATCCTGTCACAGCAAGGCTCACAAATGGTCCAGCTCTCGTTTCATATGTCTGCTAATTCGCTGTTTCCGTCACTGTACCATTCTCCATCAGCCTCCTCATTAATTGTGCCCTCAGTCACGCTTGAAACACCAGCTCCTCTCTCCAGATTCGCAATAAACAAACTTTCCTCAGCTCTCTGCCCATTGAGGTTGACACAGAAGCACTCTGAATAGTTTCCTCATGATTAAACTAGTGATGGGAAATACAGCTCTTGGAAGGGAGATGGATCTTATGGCTCCCAAAGAGCTCTTCATTCAGTACCACATCTGCTGGTCACTGCCTTTAGGTTACATACTTATTTGTTGCAAGAAATAAATATGCAAGATTCTTCATCTGAAAGGGGGATCGGCTATCCTCGTTCACTTTCTCTTAACCGACTAGTTTGCGACAGACACATCACTAGATTAAACATAACTTGCAGTCGGTTTCCTTATTTCCCCCCACATTTTACATTCATATCTGAACTCAAAAAGGATTGTCCCAGGGTGAGGAGATGAAATAATGGGTTAGTGAGAGTAGTGGTAATTCTAACTCCACTTTAAGTCCCTGGAAAACATTGCACATTAATTGGCACTTTAATTGTGTTTTGATCTCTCTGATTCAGCACTCACATCCCTAATTTCATTGGCTAGTCTATTGTGAAGGACAGTAAAACAGAATCATTCTGGGCTGCGACGATGGGTGATTCAGTTTTATAACCCTGATGTCCGACATCGCGCACCTTGCCGAAGCAGTAAAGATTTACAATGAAACATTGAACTACAGGCTCTACCTGGATCCCTCTCCTCTTCCTGTAATCACAGCAAGATGCTGCTAGAGAAAAGAGATGTTGGTAGAGTTCTTGTGTGCTGGTGGTAGAGTAGAGGGGTCAGGATACTTGAATACAAACATCACAATATCCGCAAGCAATATGAACAGTAACAGTCTAATAAGTGCAATAAGTCAGCCTCACTGAAAATTACTTTTAGAAAAAGAATATTGAACATATTGTTTTCTTTCCAGCACATATCATGCTGCAAGACATTGTTAGATGTGCAGAATTCCTATTCTGGCATAGACATGACAGATTGAGTTGTTATAAATAATCCTTATTTTTCAATCAAAATTTAAATCTTCAAACCATATTTTACCATTTCAACATTTTTATTGTTGCACCAGTGTGGCTAAATTCAGCCAGAAGATCACTTTTCATGTTCACCAAATTAAGTTATAATACTGCATGGGGAAGAGTTGTCTTGTGTATTGTATAAGGTTTTAGATATTGACCAGGGAAAAAATCATTCAGATGCAGTAAATAGGTCCAGGCCACAAACTTTTGACAACTAATCATAAAACAATTTTGAATATAAACGTTTTTTTTGTTAGTTTTAAATATGGCCAGTCGAGAATGCTCTTTACCAAATTTCACAAAGACTGGATGAAAATTTACCAGGTTTGAAAAAAGGCTTTAAGGAAGAAACACTAGTCAAATGGAAATGGGCAAGCATCTACTGTATGCAGACAAATGCATACAGTAGATGCATGATTAATGTGTTACATTAGCTTACAATTAGGGGGTTATAAACCAAAAAGCAAACTGAATTATTTTAGCACACTGTCAGACTAATTGGGTACTATGTATTTTTTCACATCAGTCAATTAAGTGAGGGGGCCTTTTAGTTTAAAAGCCCAGCAGTAATTATAGATGTACCAAAGAAAACTCTTGACAATCATGGTCAGTTGGTGTTGAAAATGCTACAACACATAATGAGATCTGTCCTGCTTTTTAAGAGGGAGCAGTTGCAATCCTTTTTAACTCACACTGCTTTCAGCCCTTCCTGCTCTACTGACTCACACCTCTTTGCAAAGGAAATGCATTCAGAGAGATTTAAATTGGCATCAATCACATTTCCTCCATCCCTACTACTTAAGGTTTGTCCTTTGTCCTTCCTCTTAGTGCATTTCAGCAAGGACCACTTTCTTGAGAGTTAATTACACCATTTACAGTATGCAGTTATGTTTAAAGAAACATATCTTTCCGAGAGGTTGCCAGCCCATCCATGCAAGCACAAACAAGAGTTGAAAACATGTGGAACATGAACCGAAACCTCCAGTGAAACAGTATAGGCTAACTGACCTGAGGAAAATGATGAGTAGAAATTGCTTGGCTTAGTAACAATGAGGCTGATCATGTGTGATGGACAATTTGCACTGTATGAGATTTATTTTGAACGTAATGTTTGCAGTCTCATCAGTCACCTTGAAGCATATATCTGAGGGAAAATATACTGCGTGAAAAAGACTGTGTGAGACGTGAGGCATTATCATTCCCCTTCAACTGATTTTACAACCCAGTTACAATGAGGACAAACAAATTATACTTCTTGAGACAGAAGACTAGACTCTAGAGAATCAGCTTTTGAAGTTGTTGTATTTATGACATAAACACAATATTTGCCAAGTTCAAAACTATTTGTCTGAAATCACCACAAAGAGAATTTGCTCATGGCAGCAAAGGATCACAGCGGGATTGTTTTTTACTGAACTGCTTTTGCATTCCCATTGCGATACATTTTGCATTCCCTCACAACAGGGTTGCACGATTTCTTTTGTTAAAATGGAATTTTTTTAAAATGGTATCGAAAAAAGTATTGTTCAGTTCATCAAAGTCAAAGTGCAAATATTTGAATGATACCCAAGCCCAGGCTATAATAGTGTGCCAATGCAGATGCTGCAGAAAGGTTGAGATGATGTGACACATGCATTTATTGCTCAATGTTCCATTTGAAAGGCCAAGCTCCAGCAGTATACCCTGGTTGTGAGCACAGCTGCTCTGCCTGGCTGTGGTAGGGTTATTGCTCGGACTAGGGCTGCATTACTGGTTTAATTTATGGTGCTTTGGATATGATGCAGTAGCTGTACTGTTACTGCTCCTATTAACATTACCCAAGAAAGCACTGTGAAGCCACACAGGAGTTAAACTCGCATGGCTTTGCCTATATCTGATATAAGGGGATGAGTTACCAATACACTACAACAGTGAGCCAGCACAACTATCTCAACTCACTGCACACACACACAACCCCAACATGTAGTTAGTGTTGCTCCTGCCACTGCTAAAACTGCACCCACTAGTGTTGTGGCCACAGCTAGCAGGGGCGAATTACATAATACTGTAGCAAGCACAGATAGCACAAGCCTTTCTCTATAGATCAGAGGAAACACAAGGCAAGGCAACACAAAATTAATTGCAAAGGAAGGAAAACGTATTTCAAGGTGATGCAAATTAATTTTGGAGAAAAATACCACCACAATCTTTCAGTGGATTGCATAAAATCTGTGTAACCTTTAGTAATTTTAATGTTGAAATTCAACTGCCACACAGCCAATTGCACAGCTTTATGTTTTTGACTTGCAAAGGAGCAGGTGAAAATAGATGAGCAAACTTCAAGGGTGGTGGGACCTGGCCTTAATGCTAGGCTCTGAGCGAGTTTTTTTTATACAGTGCTAAATCTACAGTGATATGTACAGTTTAATCAGGCAACGTGCAGGGAGTTGGTTACTGTGTGTACGGAATTTATACTAAGCATATATAGTAGAGCATAGTTCTGCCTTTGTCATGCTGCATTCGTTACAACATGGAACGAACTGGAACATCCCCTTAGAAAGTCGGGAGAAACTCACCAACTCCATTCAGACGCGAAAGCTGTGGTAATACACAGTTTATCCCACTTCTGTCTTATTTGTGTCACATTAAATCAGTCATATACACAGTAGTGTCCAGCTTACTTATCTGTGGACATGTTTGTATATGCAAAACACTGCAAATGTGTTGTTATCAACTGGTACTGCCAACAATGGCTAGGGGCGTCCATCAGCAGAGCATGGTTATAATTAACTGCCCATCGCTTACAGGTGGATACTAGGTCAGAGGTTGGGTTTGAGAAAGAAATCTTTTAAACACTGGATGCAAACACTATGGACACCTCTTTATCAATGCATTGCTTGACCATGCCATCAGTTTTAAATACGCCAAAAAGATACCTTTTTTCAGTTTTTAAAAAATAAGCAAGCAAGATGTAGTCCGTCAGGCAGACACTGTCAGTGTACAATATGATTTTATATTATTTTTATATTAAACAATAGAATAGCCTGTTTCTAAAAATAGCACAAATCAATAAAATAAATATCTTATTAGGGCATGAGAATGGACCAAAGGTATTATTAATAACTAAAAAATAACTACTATGAACAAATGAATCATTTAATATTTTCTCCCTTTTTAAAACATAGGTTAAGCAGTGCTTATCCTGCATAAATGGAGGAGCCACCCAGATTGGGACTACAATTAGTAACAAAGTAACTCACACAGAGATAACAGATTTAAATAAATGCTGTTGGTAGACCAGGTTTTGTACTAGGCATCATTTGTAATCCTGGACAAAGTACACTGATATTTGATAGAAACAGTATTGACTTAACCTAAAAGTCACTATGAAGGATTTTCAGTTTCTGTCCTGGGTTTCAGGTGGTTATTTAAACTTAGTAGACTATGATGGATGTGTTTATAAAAAGAGTTTCTGTTTTCAGGCAGGGCTTTATTAAACTAAACACTCCCAGCATTAGAAATGCAGGGCAGATCATGAACAGCAATGGAATATGCAACTTCAAATGCAGTGCTCTAAATTAGAAAGTTCAGACAGGAGAAGTGAGGGGTTGTGAGGGAGACAGACAGAGTGACAGACAAAGTGAAATCCAGGTTAGGTGAGAACACTGTCAGATCACAGACTGTCTCTACTGTATGTCAGTGAGACAAGATGCTGTTCTCTCCCCCAGAAGATCAAAGAGATTAGAGCGGCTCGCAGAAGAGATATAACTCTTTCCTTTTCCCCTGTCCTCTCTCTATTCAGCAACAAAATTAGGAAGTTTACAAAAAGGAGAAAAAAAAGTCTCAGTCAAACACACCAGGGGCAGTGACCATGGGAATGACAATAGGAGGGAGCCCATTTTATCTATGTGACTAAAACACAGAACTAATTGCACCAAGATCAAAGAGTCATATCTCCAAGGACGCCATTACACTGTTTGAATTACAGCCTTGCTCTGGTGGGTGGACTGCACAGGTTTGGTACTGTGGATATTTTAAAACTGATATATGTTATATAATACAGACTGTATTTCAAGATTTGACATATTTTCTCTGTTTTTCTTCATCAGATATACACAGCGATTTACACAAAGTGTAGACTGCAGCTGCCCGACATAGCAATTCTTTCACATACTGTATAACCAGCTGTATACTGAACCTGCTGTGGCTAATTCACACCTGCCTCACCAGACAATTACAGGTGACTTCACATCAGATCAGCCCATTAAATCGACATCAAAGTAAAACAATAATTACACAGAGGCACACAATAAAACAGTGCAGCCATAAAACACTACACCTCACGGACTACATTATAAGCATTATTGTCAGGTGATGATGTGTACCTATAAAGCACAGAACCACATGCGCATACATTTACAGTAAACTAGCACACTGAATTGTAGACCAAAAGACCAAAGTTAAAAGCTTAAAAAATCCCTTTCATCAGTATACTAATCATACCAGAGTGGTCATGTTTTCAGGTTCATCATATGCTGGCCTTTTGGAGTTTTTCCTTTCTTTCTCTCTTTCTTTATTTTTAAGTTAAACAAAATCTAGTAACCAGTTTCATTTCAAGATATAGGGAACAGAGATAAATGAAATGAAAATGAAAAGCTGATCCGCCAACATGGTCCCCAGTATGAAAAAATGGTGTAAAGACAATACAACAAATTCTGAGGAACTGAGAAATAAAAATGTAGTAACCAGGTTTATTTCAAGAGAAAGTCACCATTGTTGGCATTGTAATGCAAACACATGCTTTCCCCACATAATAAGCTTATGTCCTAAAACACTCAGTAGATGTAGAGTTCTAATAATATCACAAGCTATAAAATGCTGTTAAATTTCAAAATGCGCACTTTTTGCTCCCTGCAGCTCACGATTAAGTACAGACTATAAACTATAATGGCCCTCTGGCATGACATGTTATTGAACGTGAGAGTTAATATATACATTTTTTCTTGTGCATATCTATTCCCAGAAAGGATATCAATATCAGTTCCTTATTTATTTATTTAGCATTACTAAATGTCTTATATGTTACATCTTCTTCGGTAACTATTGTTTATGAGCTATCTGCTTGTTTGTAACATTATTGGTGCTCCACTCCAAAAAGAGACATGGGCAGGAGTTTGATAAATAAAAAATGTTTTCTCTCATATCTCTTCTATGTGTGGTAGAAGTATTACTGTAAATAAAATGTATTATAAATGAATAATTACTTTGTGCAACCCCAAAACTTAAATTACTATTACAGTGGCTCATGTATCTGTTGAGGCCGCTTGAGTTCACATTCTGCATCCCTCCCTCTCTAACTTATTTTTTTTTGTCCCTCTCTCTTTTTCTCTGTGCCTAATGTGTGCTGAATTTGAGTTCACATTGCTCCCATAAAGCTGTTGTATAATTCATGCCTATAGAATATATATTCGGTTTTAAGCATCACATAAGTCTTCATCATGTCCACACATTCATAAAATGATTTCAGCATCCCTCACACATGCATTTAAACATATTGAGGCTTGACATTTAATAAGAGTTTAGTTATTCATTTATGTGGGAAAGCATAAAAGCCTCAAAGTGAAATCACTGAAGAAAGAAATCCATGCGGGTGGATTTGTATTGGTGTGATTATTTTTCTTCAACGTGCTTTAGGAAGAAAAATCCCAGTACTAGTCCTTTGGGTGAGCAGGGGCATACCTTTTAATAAATATGCAGAAGCATGCAAAGTTTTTGCACCAGGTTAACGCTGCCTTTTCTTGCTTCCTCTGTGACGCGACAGGGCCCCACCTCTGTCCCCTCCTCAACAAGTAAAGGTAATTAAAAACAGTTGCCTCAGCCCCACCCATCCATAAACATTGCAGGCTGCATGCGACATGCTACATTAATATGCAAATTGGAGCTAGGGCTGTGATCACAGCACTTTACTGATCCAGTTATTAAATTAATTTCCCCAAAACAAGCTGCAGGAGCTGCTGAGGTAGTCAATGGCTTTTCCCTTTATCTGTGAATATTAATGAGCCTTTATCAATTTTGCATTCATCACAGCAAGTAGATGGAGTGGACGGTGCACACTGGCACAGCCACCCCTGTGGCAGGCAACCCCACTCTGCAGTTACAGCCATTCACAGGGTCGTCCATCACTAGAGCAACCATTGGACAAAGAGAGACCAGAGGGATCATCTTGCTACCCTCCCCTCACAAGCTCAATCTCATCTAGCTTAAAGCACATCTACCCACTGGGATGGCATGATCAAGTTGTTGCAGTGACAGTAACAGGTGATGTCACACAGCAGCCAAAATGCTGCAGTCTCTGAGGAGCAGCACTGTCAAACCACTGAACTCGCTGGTGAGAGTAGCAGACTGCAATTCAGCATGAATTACTTGCACACACAAACACACACAGAGTTTAGGTTATCATCTACACGGTATGTGAATGGACACTGACACCCACAAGAAGAAAAGAAGTCCCACTGGAAGGGCAGTGACACTTCGCAAAGGGAAATATAAATGACAGAGTAGTGTGTTGTTTCTACTTGACGCACGCACACAATACGGTCTTTCATCAAACCAACTTTCCACACTATGAAAACAACTGACTTCCAACGGTCAAATAAACAAAGGGTGGAGGAGAGCAGGCTACATGAAGGATTCTTCCAGGGTGTTGTTTGGGAAAGGTTCCATTTTTTGTTTTCCTTGGATCATTTTATGTGTATCTGAAGTGACCTTGGGCAAAGACTCGAGCAGGGGGACATTAGCAAACCAGCAAGCATCGTTATAGCAATTACTAGGAAATCACAGGGCCACAGGGAGCAATTATGTGCTTTGTGTTTACAATCCTACATAGGAAAGCGATAGGGGAAAAGATGAAGAAGAGCAGACATCGAAAAAATTCAGCTCTAGGCAAGTAGGAGAAAGTGAAGCAAGAGTGCAGGATGAGGAGCGGAGGCAAAAAAAGAGCAGGGTGGAATATCAGCACAGACAGTAGATGAGAGGGTCGGAAGTCATGATTGTCGGAGGATAAGAGAGAACAGGAAAGAAGAGGAATTTCAGTGGGAGAGAAGTGGATTTGTAAGTGTAATTGAGTGAACACTAGTGAGGAAAAGTGGAGGAACAAATTACCCAATAGCTCTTCTCGAGTTTCCAGAGCATGCATTTTCTGCTATAGTGATAAGTTGGATTTCTAATACAGCATCTCAGTCCTCTGAGGCATAAATTTCAAATGGCTCTGTGTCCCCACTGTAGCTGCCCACATTGCCAGATGTGAGAGGTGACGAGCTGGCCTGGCGACACATCCAGGCTGAGTCTGGGGCTCTGCTGATAAGCGTGAGGTGGAGGAGGTCACTGAGCTCACTGTATTGAGACATAACCGCCGGTCAATTCAATTTCCTTAAGGACACAGGAGTCCAAACTGCAATCAGAACATTTCATATCACAGCCAAGCTCCTCTTGCCCTTTTCCAAATCTCATCGCAGGAGAAAGGGAGAAAGGTAGACAAATGAGCAAGAGAAAGCATGAAAAAAAGAGTGTCAGACGATAGTTATCGGCGGGGGTGGGAACTTTAGAGGTTGCTGCAATGGCCTGGAAAATCTTAATTTTCTAACAGTGTTATTGTAACCAGTGATTAAGCTCTAGCTGATCTCAAGAGGGAACAAGGGGAGGAACATCAGAGAACACATTCACAAACAGATTCAGCAAAGCTTTAGCGCTCAGACAAACAGGCTAACACTGTCGGGATGTCGGGTTCTGTAAAAGAGAAGAATCAGCCTCTCCCCAGCGCTTTAATTATTCATATCAGTGTGTGCTTGACTTTCAGAAGAGAGTAGGAGCAGTACACATACAGGCCACCCAGTGGATCAAACGCCATGCCGACTGCGACAGAGGAACCAACGACAAAGATGCCAAACCGCCCTCTGATGCAGAGAAAGAAAGAACTGAGGATGAATGGGAAAAGCTGAGGGAAGGACAAAGTATACAAAGCAGCAATCTAAAATTGACTGGAGACTAGGACGCCTGTGGACACCCACGGACCTGGAACTAAATAAAAGATTTAAAGTTTGCTC
This sequence comes from Lepomis gibbosus, assembly GCA_029875015.1. Lineage (NCBI taxonomy): Eukaryota > Metazoa > Chordata > Actinopteri > Centrarchiformes > Centrarchidae > Lepomis > Lepomis gibbosus. The sequence goes on along the minus strand of JAPMOB010225318.1, from coordinate 7,916 downwards.
TAAGTAGGCAGAGAATGCAGACATATTCAAGATGTGGCCTTGTTTTGCATCTCCAAATTTTAGACTAAGTTGAACACTAAGTTACTTGAATTCTTAATGAGGGCAAATGGTCACACAGGGTTCAAACCTTTAGAGCTGCCTTTTTACTAGCAATGGTGCAGAGTGAGAGTACCATGATTAAACAGTTGCATCAAATATTGGCAAATATTGCAATGACAGTTATCGAAGTGGAAATGAAGTGAATGGATGCTCCCTCGGAAATTTGTCATTTCATAAATGATGCAGCTAAGGCTAATTCTTTGGTTGGCGAATTGTTTGGGAGACTTTGTCAGACATCACAGGCAAAGGAGTTCACACAAGTGGGTGGCTGAAATGAAAGTTGCAATAAAGAAACCAGATGCTGAGAGACCATAAACAACTCCTTTGTTGCAGCAAATCCATCAGCATTGAAAATGCAAAGCCAGAGATGAGAGGGGATGAAGAGGTGGTGATGAGCAGCTGAGCAAAAGAAGAGCCACTGATGAAGTGATTAGTGTTTAGACGAAGAGAAAGGCGAGATATGGGCTCATAATCAAAAGGCCATGGAACCAAATGTAATCATTCAGTATGTCTGCTTATTTACATTGATTCAAAAACTCAGCCTCTAGTGGTAGAAATTTGCTCAAATATTTATGCAACATTTAACACTAATGTCATGGTAAGAGCAGATGAAAGCTAAAAGCAAGCAGTTTCTAAATATATGCTTTCACAGATAATGTGGCAAAGATGACAGGCACAGACACAGAAGGGTCAAAGTTTGGCTATAGTTATATTTCCCACAGTTCATCACAGTCATCAATAACCCTACTCTGAAGGAGGCATGAACAATTAATCAAAATTGTATCAAAATCAAAATATGACCAACTGTTCAAATTGCAGGAGGTTCAATATTTGTTAAAGGTGATGTTTGTAAAAAAAAAACAAAAAAAACTATTATATTAAATTTTGTTGTGCTGCAGACATGTCCTGGCCCGCACATCAAATTTGACAGACTTAAGAAAAGATCTTTGTTTTGTTCAGAACCCTGCAAAAATCACATAATTATTATTATAATGTTTTTCAATGAAAATTAGAATAATGATATAAAAATGATTCCCTCTAATATAGTAAATTATATCGCAATTGCAATTTTAGTCAAAATCGTTTAGCCCTACTCTGAAGCCTGTAGGACACCAAATGATTATGATTATTCAGCACACTGAGTTCCTAGTTCTTGGAAGAGGGAAAAAAACAGAGAGAGACACAAGGAAGATGCGAGACAGCCAACAAACTTACAGATATTCTCTGTAGGAAATCTCTGGAGCTTTATTACCAGACTTCAACAGCAACAACTCAACTCAGAGAGCAGAAGAAGCAAACATGCTGTAAAGGTTTTTCTCATCCGCCTGCCTTTCACCCCATACCGCACCCTGCTCTCCTTGTCATATTCTTCTCTCCCGTAAATGTGACTCCAAACACCCTACTACACGCCTGCATAGCCACCCCTCTGACTTACTGCCTTATTTGCTCTCTAATGTCGGGAATGCAGCAACCCTTCTGTGGGTCACTGCTTTTAGGGTGAACTTGTATCTCAATGCCTGACAGTAGAAGAAAGAAGGCCAAAATGGGAAGTAGAGAAAGAAATGGGGCTATTTAAGGCCCAACAGGAGGGAAGGATAGGGAGAGAGAGGGAACAGGGGGGCAGAGGAGAGGGAGAAAAATCGTGTGTCTCCCAGAAGACCTGTCATTCTGAGGTCTTCACAAAGAGAGAAGAACGACACCCAGTAGGAGAATTCTCATATACAACCACAGCAGGTTCCCCAACTCTTTTACAACCTTCTATCGCACTAAAATGCACTACCTGGCAGCAGCGGACAGGTTCCGCAGCAGGAGGCAGTACAGAGGAGCACACAGCACGTTTTCAGTGCATATGTCTTGCATATGCACATCCATGCATGAAATAGGTGTTCCAGCTGTTGACGTGACTTAGGCAGGCTGCAAACGTGCTGCATGATTAAATTGCTAATTAAGGCATAATTTGCATTAAGTTTTGTTTGACGTCATTTTAAACTGACAAGCTTGTTCATTTTGTGACTGCTTGTTTGTGTGTGTGTGTGTGCGCATGTTAAGAAAAATCACAAGAGGCATGAGAACTATCAAATATTTATATGTGCCCTTTATGTATATGGTATTTCCTCTGTGGATGGAAATACGAGCAAACATCTGACTGATGTGGAAAGTGAAATGTTAATAGGGAGCTCTCATGATGACTGAGAGATTGAGGTCATCCTGCGTCCTGATCTTTGTTACAGACAGAGGTGGTCTTTCTAAAGGCTGCCACTTCATCAAGTGAAGCTAGCTATTTAATCACCAGTCTATCTACCACACATATTTAAAGAAAGGGGTGACATTATTGGGACAGACATCATTGAAAACAAAGACCTTTTTGAATAATCCCATAAAGCACAATGAGGTGGGGGGAAAAAACAATCTTGTTTTTGATCTTTGAATATCATCATGAATCATTAATGGAAGAGAGTTGCTAAAAGATTGCATGCTGTTACAGTTTAAATCCTTATTCCATAACTCAGGAAACTGGAGAGCATATGGACTAGACCAGTAATGTGGGTGTGGCTGTGAATTATTGCTGCCTTACTTTCAGTCACTGCGAAGAATTCATTTTGTGCTAGAAGGACAGCAAAAAGGTTTTCCATTTTTTCCAGATTTTTGCAGCAATTGTTTAATTTATGTTTCCCGCACAGTGCTAAAAACTGCACTCACATAACAGAAACTCACCACCAACCAACAGACATGAGTGCACCACAGCAAACTCAGATCTCTAATTATAGACTCTGCTTTTGATTAACATGGCCTCTTTAAATAGGTTTTGTCCTACTTTCTGTACATATAATATAGTGTTTATTATGTAAGTATGCAGGAACACATGCATGCAGATTAAGCAAGGTCCAGAGAAACAGAGAAATACATAGCAGGTCATGTGATCTGTGCATCTGTGCCTCATAGGACTCCACAGATTTAATTAACCTCCCAGCTGTCCTGTTTTCCTCATGCACATCGGGTCAGTCCAAACATTGTGCATGCCAATAAAATACATCCTTTTTTTTAAATTACGAGACACTGGCATGATACTTTTCCTGCAATTTTTCTCTAGGAGTTAGCTACTGAAATAATCGAAGAATGAATAACAGATCAAAAAGAAAAAACAAAAAAAGTTGCCAGTACTTACAAAAAACAAGTACAATGTCATCCCCTATTTAAAAAAAGCTTATGACATGTAGATGTGAATAGGCAGTGGAGCTTTGAATTTGTGCTTTTGTGTGATACTTAAGGCTCTTCACCTACATATAAAAAAGTGACCTGCCTCTGTGAGTGTAAAGTGAGAAGAATACAGGATATCCTTGCCAATGAAGCAGAGCAAAGAGACCACTTACCAAGTTCTCAGGGTATAATGTTAAAATAAAGCAATTATGTATAAAAAAAAATCTATTATTATTAAAATTTTACATTTATTTATATATATATATATATATATATATATATATATAAATAATCTATAATTGGAGTCCATTCTCAGTTTTACAGCACTGCGGACTCACACTGAAGCAATTTGTGCCAGCATCAGCTGTGATGTCAACAGAGAATAGGGAAGTAATGAAGCAAAAATACATCTGAATGTACAAACAAAGCCTTCTGCAACTATTATGGATATGCAATGTTAAACTTTAATTTTATCTCATCTTAACTTTTACGTTTCAAAAGTGTCTATAAGATGATTTGGCAGACACATATTGTTTGTTGTCAAACCACTGAGGCTCATTTGAATTTCAATTTGCCGTGGAGGAAGGCAATAAGAAAGGCAAGAGGGAGAAATGTAAGGTAGCGAAGGGCAAGGCAGCAACAAGTCCAATCACTCATAGATGAGAGTCATTTGTCTCAGTCTGAGGGGCACTCATTCAATTATTCTATAACTGTTTGCTTTGAAGCAGAGCAAGTATCGATTCATTTCTCTTTACACCACATCAAGAGAGCAGACTGGGACAATGAATAAAATGTTCCCCCCAAAAGGTTCTGCAAAAAGGAAAAAAATGTACACACACACACACTGTACCAAACCTCATAATACAAGACTAATAAGATTAAGAGTGTAGCATCTCATATCCTCTCTGTCATAACTATTTACTATTTGTATTATTGCTGACACCTTAAGCAAATTTACTCTACTGTTTTGTGTTATGCTAAAATACATCTGGTTGTATAGAAAAGCAACCAAGAAAGAAATACACACTGGTATGATTTTATCAAAGCCCAAATACAGTTCAGATTGTGTCAAGATTGCATCACTGACCCTGTCACACTTAAATGACAAGTGACAAGTGGTCACCTCGAAAAGGCACCAACCAAGACATTTTGGATTTCACACAGGAGCCGTCAAAGTTATTCAAACCCTGAAAAATCCGCTTCTGTGTTTTCAGTCTGTAGTGAGCATAATGGGAACAAATATCAGGTAAACACAGGATGAAAAAAAAAACAACAAAAAGGATTTGGGCTCCCTGGAGGTGGCAAATCTCTGCTGCAACAATGTTTGTCCTAGAGGATGAGGAGAAATGGGAGGGTTTATTTATTTCTCTACAGAAGTGAGAGGCACCATTACAGATGCTGGCGACAGAAAGAACAACAGAAATATGCAGATTTTAATGAGTGTGAGCTAAGTGAGTCTGTATGCATGAATTACACGTGTGTGCATCTGTGTGCATTTTTAGCAGGTAAGATGTGCATATATGTGGGGAGGAAGAGAAAGAGGGAGGAGAGGGAGAAAGTGAGAGCCAGCAGAAAAGAAATGCTGTAAATTGTTAACAGTGAGAGCCAGCTAAATTGCTGACTCATGAACGCCACCCAATTACACCCCAGGAATGCCTGGCAACACCATGTGATTGAGCTGCTGTTTGGGCTTTTCACAGCAATTTGTTATTTTGATATTCTCATTCATAAAGAAACTATGGCCGGTTCAGGGACCAAAAAGTTGCTCTGCAAAGCCTAATTTTTACAATTTCAAACAAAGTGGTTGTTTAAATTGACCCATTATGTTTCCCAGGAATGTTATCTTGAGTTTGTGGCCTTGCCTTATTTCCTAAGTGTTTCCAATGATTCACATCTGCAGAAAATATAGCACATCTCTCAAAGACCTCCTTGCTTCTCATAAAAAAAGCCATTAATTAAGAGACCAGTGCTGGAATGTGACAGAAGGAAGGGTTGAGATATTCTCTACAGAGGAAATTCGAACAACAGAATAAATGACTGTTCAAACCTGCAGGGATCTTTTGGGGTTTTCCTTCAGTAATGGTACTATAACTGCAGGGGGAACAAGACTATGTATGCATGTAAATTAATCGCTGCCATGTTTTAAATTGTAAATATAACTTCAAATCTAAATTTAGGAACAGCTCCTAGCAACACATAAGTGGCTTTTGGAAAAGAACATGAAGTAAAATTAGTGGGATTAAATGTTATCGAAATAATAGATTGTACTGAGGCATAGCAAAGCTATTTCAAAGTTCAGGGTTGACTGGATAAAAATATGGATATAATATGGAACCACTTTGGTCCAGGCAATATATACACAATAACCCCAAGCGCAAAATGAGGGTTGGAGTAAATTGCCATCCTAACAACACTGCATTATAAGTCAGGACGTAAAATTGGACGACAGTCTCTACATACTGTCGGTGCGGCCAGAATACTGAGCTGAGTGCAGTCACCTAAGATGGAAAGGAACGTAATCTTGTTGAATGAAACAAATCTTTAAACTAAAACTCATTTCTTCTCCCTTGGCATTGTGCTTTGTCTGCAAAAATGAGGATTTGCAGTGACTTCTCAGACACTCAGGGCCACTGGTGAACGAAAGGAGTTATTATTCACATCACAATAGTACACACACACACACACACACACAGATAGTCACACACGTGCTAGCTCAGAGGCCCCGTTGATGCACTTTCTCATCCATTGCTATTCAGTGTCTCCTACCACTTGGTCTTTTATGACTCCCAGAGCAGCTCTTCGGCTGTGTGGTTACAAGAAGTACAAGTCTGCTTAACAGCCCCTGCATATTCAGAAGATCCATAAAAAAGGAGGGATAAGAGCAGTAAGACAGTGGGTGGGCAAATCTGACATCAACACCTCCACTCAACTCTGTGTCTCCTGAACTCCAGGCGTAGTGAGACCTGGAGAAAAACAACACAAAAAGAAGATCCAAACAAGGTCTTTTTAGTTGAAAGCCCATGATCGGAGGGACACTTGCTAAAAACCTGCTGTTCAGAGTGTCTGTTATAAAAAATTAAAAAGGACTACCAGCATTTTTACATGTTTTTGCCCATTTGCTAAAAATACACTGTACATTACTGTTGGCCATTCTTCAAGACACACCATAGGTTTTCTGATTGATTTTAACCAACGGCTTGCCTTTTATTGTGGGCTACACATTCTCACTGCATGACTTCAAATTCTGCACATAATGCCATGCAATGAAGGCTTTATCTTAACTCATCAGTTGCTCATGTTATATTACATTGAATTTGACTGTAAGTACAGTAAGACGATAAGAAATAGCATTGATGGGAGAATTAGCCTAATTAGCCTTTGATGTGAGGCAACAGTGCTAACAACGGAGACACCATGCTGCCTACAACAGAACAATACAGACTATATTCAATAACATTTAAAATTAGTGTCCTTCATTTCTCCGATACAATTACAAACAGTGGCACCAATTATATTAACATTTAATTTACTCAGTAATCACCAGTCATTCTAATGTCCAATGCCTACAACTATTTAAACTGAACATTACTTAGTTAGTAATAGACAATACCTTATAATTTCAGGTTCTGACAATTGTTAGGATAACCTTAAATCCATTTTTTTTAAAACCTTCTGTAGTTTCTATATTTGAACCAGTAAATTGTGCTTTTTGCATTCTTTCCTGAATAAATATCCAGTCAGTGCTTGTTATATTAAAAAGAGATTGGCACAATAACAGAGAATGAAAAGGGAATGTACATTCACAAAACTGCTAATAACTTCCTGGGAAACAAAACACGCGTATGGAAAAGGCATGAGTGTCCATTTGGAGAAAAGATGAGAATAATATGGACCTTGAAGGAAGAGAGCAGAAAAACAAGATTTTGATCACCAACCAATATGAACTGACTCATGCATTATGAATGATGTAGAGGAAGGCGACTGGTTCTCTAAACCATCTCCAAAGGCAGTTAAAGAACTGTAGGCATAGAGAGATGAATTTGCATATGGGTTTATGGATTCATTTATGTGATAATCAGGAGTTACTTTCATCAGAAGGTTGTTTAATTAATGTTGAGTGGTTTTTCAGATGAACTGCAATAATTCAAATAACATCAGTTAGACCATTTAGACAGCAGTCCCAGTCCCCAGGGCTTCAGGCCTCCCCCTTCTTACTTAACTCAACATTAGCTTGTATGTCTGAGCATATACAAGAGCAGCATCACCACAGAAACCACAGTCAGCTGGGAGGAAACAGTATTACCATGGGAGCAGAAAACTAAATAATTATGCAAAACAGCAGTTTACAAAATATATAAGAAATTGCAGAAAGAAAGCCTTGATGAGACCAAAGTCCCAGGCATAGAGTTGAGTATTTAAGACAGAAGATTGTGAAGCTTTTTTTTCCTTTTATTTTTACTAGTATTTACTATTATTATTATTATTGATATTATTATTATTCTTTCTTGACATCCATATGGCAAAAGGAATAGTCTGGAGGAAAATGATATACGTAGTTAGAAAAACAAATAATTGCAACAGAGTAGAAAGTGGAAGGTGTGTGTGTATGTGTTTGGGGG
>JAPMOB010225317.1:0-15083 GCA_029875015.1 Lepomis gibbosus | reverse complement strand
ACACACACACACACACACACACACACACACACACACACACACACACACACACACACACACACACACACACACACTGCTGCTAGACAGAGGCACACAGGTAGGATGGCTAAAATACAGTGCGGGGTGAATATAATTTTAAATAGTCTACTCAACAAGATAATAAATATCCTCATCTCTTTAAAATTACAACCAACACAACTTGCAGTGTGTTGGTAGTTAGCCAATATATCAGAAGATCTCTACTGCAGTAAGTCATTTAGTTAGTTCTGATGCTCTCCACAGTGATTTCTGCCTCACCAACTAAACCTTCTAACGACAGGGAAACCCTGTTAATATGACCTCAGAGTCATTAGACATAGGATTATTCAGGTTGCCTTTTGTCTCTTCATTTACAGCTTTTGACATTTATCTGTAATCTGACATTAATCTAAAAAATAGGCAACATGTAAGAACCAGCATATTTATTCTTTCCCTTCTGTGGAATTACCAAGCATTTCATTTGCACATTAAAATCCAAAAGAAATGTTTCCTCATTAGCAAAAGGTGACTGGCTTTTCTAACCTCAGCTCCTCCATGGTCACCACCGTCCTTTCTTTTCCTAACAATCAGAAAACTGAAATATAAAGTAACTACAGTCTTTGTATAGAGCTGTACATCAGTTTAGTCTAATCTTGTACCTGGTGTTCATAACACTGGACAAAGCAGGTAGTAATGACATGCAGCTAAGTAACATTACTTCCTATAAATGGAGCTAACATTAAATTACAGTAAGCTTTCCAGCTCAGCTTCCAGACCAGAGACTGAAGCTCAGGGGACATTTTAGCTAGAGCTAACCCCCTTCACTTTTCCAGCTGTTGGGAAATAACAGACAGACTTTTCTTAACGGACACACTGGGACCTGCACTGTACATTTACTGCCAGCCTGACAACTTACTACTCATCTTTTCCTCTGTTACCCTCACTTTCATTTTCTGCTCACGCTCTCACATTCAGTCTACTACACACATTACATACTGCCCTATTCATTTAAGGAGCTGTGCTGCTGTTATAACAGCACCTTTCATTTAGATATCCTTTGAAGAATGAGCAGAGGGAGCTTTGGGTGTTTACAGGGGAAACACTGCATCTCATCTTCATCTGCATATGTCGCGGTTGAATGTTATGTGTAAAGGTGTGTTTGGGTACCTGGGACCGGGAAGAGGTACTTGGCTGGCTGATGACCACTTCTCTTTGTCACCATCCTCCTCCTGTTTGGTGCTCTGGCTCTTCAGAAAAGTCTTAGCTTCTCTGGAGTCTGCTGACACCTCTTGATTCACCCTGACAGGAAGACAAGACACACAGTGTGCTAAACTCTGTGAGGAAAAATAACAGCAACAGTGCACAGTATGTCTAAAGAGCAGTTTGAAAAAGCTGTTTGTTGTGAAACTAGCCTTTCACTAACAATCTGTTTAGCAGGAAACTCTGAAAAATATATTTATATTCATGGATAAAGTCTGAACAAACATTGAAATGTTGATTAATGTGCACTTTCCCTTACAAATGAATCAATAACAAGGGAGAGACACACATCTGTATGTTTTACTGTGAGGTTGGATATGGAAACTACTGTATATGAGGAACAATCGCAGCATCCTCTGGGACCATCAGCACTGCACAACCACTTGCATCCATCATGGCGGCTCTGAAAAGCTTTCCCTGTTATATATGCTAATTATATGCAGCCATAATTACACAGAGCGCACAGCCCCGTAGATGATGAGGAAGAACATTGTGAAAGGGTGTGTCTCATCAGGCAAGAGAAAAATATCCGAGTTCCAAGGAGAAGAAACTTAAACACACATTAACACAAAGGCAACAGCAAGCTCAGGTGATGGACATCCACATATTATAAATACTACTATATTTATAGCACTGTTTGCCAGTAGCTGTCTACAGTGTTCACATCACACATTAGAGGAGGCAGCATTTGTTTGGGCTCTGGGGACGGTTACAGCCATTATCCATGTACTAATCTTATGCTGCTGTAATTACAGAGCACACAGCTTCATGCATAATCAGTCCCATGAATTATACACAGGATCATATCTGGTTCAGATGTAAACGTTTAGGATGGTACATTCCTTGCTCCACATAACTAGCATCATGTCTGTCTGTGTGATATACAGTTGTAATTATACTGTTTTTATGGGAAACACTTAGCTGTGTGTGTGGCTCCTATTGAAGAAATGTCATGAGCTGTCATAATTAATCGTGAGTCTGTCCCAGGGGCTCAGTGAGCTGTTCACATTATCAGCTATATATATTAAATGGCACAGGATTATTGATTACACTGCAGGTATCAATTGTCAGATTCTGGCCTAAAGGTTCAAACATGTTCCTGTTTTCCAGTCTTTGACTGTAAACCCCCCTGAGGGTGGTGCTTGAGGAAAGGCCATGAGGGCATTAAAGTTAAAAGGGTTTCCCCTTTGTGGGAACATGAATGAGTATACCAAAAATCAGGACACAACAAGGACACATGGCCTGATGGTGGCTGTATAGGCAAGGTCAAGACAACAAGTGCATTTGAGTTCATGCGGCGCTGCACAGCTCTGACTTAACGTGATGCATACACGACTGGCAAAATGTCACCATGTCACATGAAATTAAAACCTTGCTGGAGGAAGGCAGCTGCAAGCGCTGAGTCCGGCGGCCACAGTTGCTTTTCCTCGACTGCACAAAGTTGGAACCACGCTTTTGCCTGTTCTCGCGGCATTGATCAGTCATTGATCTCAGCTCACAGCAAGCTGATGCAGGTAGAATGTGTCGGGCGTGACGGCGCCGTTTTTATTCCCCGCCCCTGCAGTCACCTGCAGGCAATCAAGTCGAAGAAAGTCAGCCGCCGTCATCTCGAACGCACCTAACATTAGCAAAATCAAGAAGAGCTATGAACGCGCTGATAAAATAATTACACTGGGTTCAGTCTCAGCTGCTGAGGTAAGTCAGTCGCTACAGAAATGACAAAGAGATTTTGAGATATACATCATGTACTGCAAATCTGCACTATGCTAATTCCACTGATTACAAATGTAATTCCTAAATTACAGAACCGAGACATTTAGGCTAGAAGACGCTCATATGGCTGAAACATTCGCCACCACAAGACGAGCCCTCACTATCAGAAACCTGGACACTGTTAGAATCATGTCTGCAGGGAGCTGGATAACCAGGTTTCTCCATGAAAATGTTGTGTCACAAATATTACCATAAAAAGACTCAATGCTGGAATGCTTGTGTGCATGTAAACATAATCATACAAAAAAAGAAATGGTCAACAATCACAGTCACACTAATGCTGGTTTCAAATCTCACCAGAGTATAAGAGGCCAAGCACAGTCTTAAGTAATGATGATTGTAACTATACTATCTGTGTATCTTTCACCGGAGGCTCAGGAGTGTGAGTTTTTTTCTCCTTACATGGAGTCTGTTGTGCTGGGAGACAGTTGTTTTGGGGTGTTAATGGACCGCATTTCATTAGCTGTGTTGTTGTTGTCGCTGCAGTAGGGCATCAGGAGCATGCACGCAGAGAACCTGACCCGGTTCCTCACATTAAAACAGAATAGTGGCGTTCCAAGCAACAGAAAAAAAACAGGTGTGTACTTCATTTATTAGTGAAGCTAGAGCCTAACGATTTCATTGAAAAACTACATATAGCCCCTTTAACTGTTCTAGACATAAATCAGGTTCTGTCCATGATGATTAAGAAGTCCACCTAATGATTCTGGGGCAGTTATGATCCATATTTATTAACTTTGATTGGCTGAACATGTTAAGAGGTTAAATGTCTTTACAAACCCAACTTGAGAATTTGTAGAGAGCCATAAAACTAAACTCATATCTGCCCAGAGCCCAAAAGAGCTCTGCCATCACACTGTTATTCATCCAGACTGTGTGACTGAGCGTGTGTGTGTGTGTGTGTGTGTGTGTGTGTGTGGCCCCAACCTACTGCCATTACCATTCAAACACTCCTGGGCCCTGTTCTTCAAATGTGGTTAAAATAATCCTTGAAAATGAAATATCAAATACAAATACGTTTTACACCGCCACCCTGCCGCCGCGGCCGCCCCAGTTAAGCGGTCTTAATGAGAGCCCAACAGCTCACAGGAGAGTGGGTGTGTCACGGTTCTGTCCATTGAATCCGCAGCACGAGACCGTGGAATTTTGACGCGGTGTCAGTCTCTGTTTCAGAACCCTTACAGCCCTTATATCTGGATCACACAGACATCCATGTCCAAAGATCAGGGCCCTGTACAGTTTGAACTTATCTGTTTATGTTGTGGCGTGTGGGGACTGCACTGAATGGATGAAGAAGTATTACATTACATAACTAATTTATTTGCTACATCATATTTCAGTTAAGTTGCAACTTAAAGCTAGGGCAGGAAGTTTATTTCAGGACTGCGCTTTTTATTATAATGTCTTTACACCTCAACAGCAATCAATAAATCAAACATCCTGCACCAATCATTTCATTGGGTTCAAATGATGGGAGTTGGGCGTTCTGTCTCATCACTAGTTCTCTAATGTTGCCTGCCCTAGCTTTAAAGGTGTGTCTGAAAGCTCTGGTTTCATTTTTAACAAATAAAAGGGTGTTCCGTGTGTGACCTTTGTGTTTCCTTTCTTCCAAAAACTCTTTTGTGATTGATTAAAAAAAACAAATATTTTTCCAGGGAGTCAAACGGTCTCAAAACGTGAGGATGATTCAGAGCCATACCTAACTTCTTCTCCAGCGAAGTCAAAAACTTTAGTGATGGTGACTTTAGCAGGTTCTGAGGCTTTTGTTTCTGTACTCAAAGGTGCAACCTTCAATACTGAGGAATCATCCTGAGGATAAAAACAAAAGAATCAGTCTAAGGGAGAGACAAAAAATATAGACACGTACAGAAAATACTGTAGGTTTGATAATTAATGCTCTGATGACCTGGACTATATTGGTTATCCATTTGGTGGATTGTAAGTACCGTCTATTATCTGGATGAGAACATGGTATCCTGTGACTTTACACCTGAAAGCACCATTAACATGTTTGGTTTTGAGTTTGGTTCCCTCCAAGTGTTTTCATTTTAAAACATAGACCATATTAGTCATACATTTGGGTTTAAAACGTATTTACCTTCTGTGTGGTACTTGATTGTGAGGCGGGTGCTAAATCTTTGGGCCTGGATCCAACATCAGACAGGAAACTCGCCCAGAGGTCATCTGATTTCTTCTTCTGTCTCTCATCATCATCCTTCAGTGCCTCAGTGGGTTTTCCCACCTCTTCCTGTGGAGGCTGTCCCTCCTCTGCCCCGTCTCCACACGTCTCTTCCTGGTCTACTTTCAGGACTCCTTTCTTCCTCTTTCTGCAGATTTTTTCGAGGATGTGAATAAAGGTCATCATCACTGGCATCATCTTGTATTAAGTAAAGCCTTAGATGTCTATTTATTTATGCATTCGATTAAAGATACAACATGCAAACATGCAGAGAATGTTTGGAATAAGAGTTGGATGCACTCACCTCACAGTGATGTCCTTTTTCTTCCTCTTTTTCTTGCTAACATTGTCAGGATGCGGCACATCATCATCCCCGTGCAGAGGGTCTTCCTTTTCACACTCATTAATGTCATCCTCGCTGAGGTTATCATCTGAGGACAGGTGAGATAGGGCAGTGAGATAATCTGACAATATTATAGTTTACGAAATTTTAGCAAAATCATACTGTGATGGTATGATCTGATCATGTTATTCTACGGACTTCTGTTGAGGTTTTTGTTTGGCACATGTAAACGGTTTGATCTCATGTAATGTTGTGGCACACACTTTCACCATTACTTTGATTAGCCTACTTAACATTTTGCATACATTTACCAACTGTGATATAGACCAACAGTGGAAATATCTGTATTAGCATTAGAGCCCGACTGATGTTGGATTTTTAAGACCAATACAGATTTTGATATTTAAGGATTTTAAAATCCAATATTTTTCTTCTTCACAGAACGCAATCAAAGATTGTCCCTCAAATTATTTTTGTGTAGTTATGACCTCACTCCAAAATAACATGAAATAATGCAGTTGAAAAAAATAAACTTTTTTTATTGTTAGAAATAGAACTTTGTAACCAGAGTTACGTGTTCTGTGGTGGATTTGTTCAAGTGTGTTGCTAACAGGGGAGTTGCAGTGCGCCCTCTGGAGGACAAACTTTACAACTACAACACTCATAACCCGACTGAAGGATAAGTCTCTCCGTTTCTCTTTTAAATGTCATTTATCTGCTATTATAAACACAGATACCTGCTTACGTAATGGACCACATTATATTCATTCTGCCCCATCATGTATGTAAACATGTATAACGTCAAGTATAACACCACCTTCAACGAAGACCTCAGCAATAACATGACTGAATTTACACATTTCTGACCATGTCAGCAAAAACGGAGCAGACAGGAGCGGTGGCAGAGCAGCTGCACTGAATCGCAGGATGGTAACTTACAGGTGTACCACATACAGAACACTGTATGACCAGACAAGAATGTTAGCAGATAGCAGAGTGAACTGATGAAGGAGATGTTAACCTGACAATAAGAGAGAACCGTTTGCAACAATAGTAAACACAGTGTAAACGAGTCTAATAACGTTAACGGCTACACACCATAAAATAAACGCAGCAAGTTCAAGACGAAATGAAGATTAGCTGCAGACTGAGTGTTAGAGGGAAAGGTCTTCAGTCATAATCATGGAGGTGTGTTGGTTCAGTCAGTTTAGTGCGTAACAGTTCCCATGTGTCGGTGAGCTATATGTGACAAATTATTTTGCTACATAACTAAGTTTTAAAGCACGTAAACCCACTAACGTTAACTGTCCGTGCGACATTTCCTGTAACGTTGGCGTTAGTAAAGACTAACGTTACCCGCGGCATTTAACACAACCACAGGCGGGGAAAGTTCCAGCCCTCACCTGATGGGACATAGTCTGCATCTTCATTAGACGAGTATCCATCAGAGTCGTAGTCAGAATAGTTCATCTTTTTTTGGAGGAAAGGCTTCAGACTAACGTTGGTAAAGTAACTTTAAATAAAAAGGTTGCTGCAAATGAAATGACTACCTTAGCTTATTGTTGCTTTCACAACGCTACAATCGTGACCCTAACTGGCTACAAATGCCTCCATACTATCACAAACAAAGCTTAAACGTTGGTTTTTCAAGTCTGTCATAAATATAAATAAATTCAGTGTGTCAGTATAAAACAGGGGAACGTTACTATTGTAGCGTTAGCTTTCTGCAAAAGAGGAAACTGTGACTTCCTGTGGCGACGACGGCAAGCTCAAAGGATCAAACTGGCGGCGACCTTGCAATGTTTAGATGCATTACCGCCACCTACAGGACTGGAGGAGAGACACGACATTGCAGTCTGTGGAACAAATTTTAATTATAGCAATGATTCTAAAAACTTAGTACCGCCCTGACAGGCTCACTCAGAGCCAGCAGTTGTCATTAAAATTGTTTAGTACTTCAAATCAAATATTCAAAATTGAAAATATAATCCACCCTGTTTTCTTTATTGTAATAATACAACAAGTAGGCTCAACAGTAAACAGTACAATACTAACAATTGTACGCTGAAAAAAAATTGTTTTACTTTGTAAATACAACAAATTATAGGGACCCTTAAAATCGTCTTAATGAAATGCAGGTGTTTAAATGAAGGCCAATGACTGGCCCTGTAGTGAAGACTGCCCAAACCGAGACCAAGTAAAGACTAAGACCAGAGTTCATCGAGACCAAGACAAGACCAAGACTTTTAGGGGCTGAGACCAAGTAGAGACCCAGACCGAAGGAGGACCGAGTCAAGACCGAGACGAGTTCACCACATTACACAATAAAATGTGGAACGAGATCATACGTACTTCTCAAATTGATCTGAAAAATCCACATTCCCATAAAAACACCCACATACAAATCAAGAGCTGAAATCCACGTAAGCATGTTTATTCAACACTCCTTTTCTATGTTCACCATCGCGGTAAGGAGTGACAGTCGTTAACGGTAACACATTTTTATTTAGGGTTATTGGTTGCATTTGAGGCGATGGTTTTACATCCACTCAAAGTTATGATGTTAACAAACAAATCACACAATACACAAGCAATTTATTTATATTCCCAAAGTTATGGTCATGACTAGTCTTGAAATAAAATCCCAAATCCTTAATGTCCGAGACCGAGACAAGGCCCAGTACAAATGTGGTTGAGTCCGAGACGAGACCAAGACCATCAAAAAGTGGTCTTAAGACTGGACCAAGACCAGTCTCGAGTAGGCCTACTACAACATTACTGGCCCTAAAAATCAAAAAAAAAGTGGAGGAAGAAAAGAAGACTAAAGACTAAAGAAGAATAAAGGCCAAAACATAGTAGGCCTACGTAACTTTTCTTTTGAAATGTGTTAAGTAAAAAAAAACAAAGTCTGTAGTGTAAACAAATAGAGATATCAACATAAGAGTTCCAGAATGCACAAGCAGTTACTGGGTACTGCTACAAAGTCCTTTTGAACAGGATATTTTTATTGTTTTTTGGAGATCGTATAGTTAAAACAAAATTTTCCTATCATAGTTTCTGCAGGCTCAAAAGGAGATAGCAAATTAGGTATACCGGTATCTTTGAAAAACATAATAACTCCAGAAGGGAGAGCATCAGAGTCTACAACAAACTGTACACAGTCCTCACCAGACCAAAGACCAGAGATCAGAACAGAATAGAATACACACAACAACTGGAAACAATAGAATCGGAAACCAACTGGTATGTTCATCTATTTGTACATCTTTTTACTGGGCTTCTGCAATAAACAACAAACCTCAACCGCAATCATGACTGGATAATCTTGTGTGTCTGAGTAAAACTTCACCGCAACCTGTGTATCATGGCAAAGAAAAGGACGCTGGGAATTGAGGCTAAAGTAAAGCCTAAAGAAAAAATGGCATTACAGATTACTTATAATTTTTTAATACCTAACAGCACGTTTTTCCAAAATAACAATTACAATTTTAAAGAATTTGGCCTTTGATAAAAGCACAAAAATCACAGGAGGGCAGAACAATAAAGGAAATCCAGCCTACAAAACACAATTTTTTGCCAAATATCTTTTCTGATTTAAAAAAATATATATCTTGGTGTGCCTATATCTTCCTCCAGTTATTGTGGTCAGTAAAGTGGCATGTCACACTGCAACAACAAACATGTTAGAATGGGAGCTGATCCCAGAACATGGTGATCGCTCATGTTAGATGATCACTCCACTAAAATAGTACTCCAGTGTTAAAGAATATGATCCTAGAAATTTCCAAGGAAGAAGGTATTAGATGAGGCCCAAAATCACTGGATGATGATAATCATTCCTTGCTCCTGATGGGACTGTGCTATTTAAACATAGTACTTAGTGTAACAGTTAGGTTTTAAAGTAGTTATAAAGTATCAGCAGAGAGAGTGGCAGGAATGATTACAATCAATCTCATGTACTGCATTAAAGGACCAACTTCCTGTGGACGTCGCCTCAGCCCTACACACACACGACCAGTGACCAGCAGAGGGTGCTGTTTGGTTAAATTAGCTCTGAGCCTGAAACTGAGCCTCATCTATGCATCTAGACACTGGAGTGAGACACAAACACACTCAAGACAATTTCATATAGCTATCTGCTTTAATGGATATTATCTCACACATTTTGTTACCATAAAGATTCCTTTCATAGTCAAAAAATCTAATAATTTTTTTAATTAATAATTAATCATTTCACCTGTATAACATCAGAAAACAGCTAAAATGTACCATCACAATGTCCTAGAGCCCTAGGTGATCTCATCAGAAGTCACCTAACAGTCCAGAATCCCAAAATATTCAACTGTACTATTATGTTGAGACAGCAGATTTCCATATTTAAAAACCTGAAACCGTAGACTGTTCATGTTGTTTACTTACAAAATGACTTAAGCAATTAATCAAGTTTTAAAAGTTGCACATGCGCACATGTTGCTGATTCCTTTTCATCGCAGCTCTCTAGTTGTTGCTATGATTTTAATGTTGTTCTGAAGGCTTTAATAAGTGATTTCTTGTCACCTACTGGAGCAGTGACTGAATCCATAGAGACGCACTCTGTCAGTGAGGTTATTTGAGAGCTTTAGGGCGTCACACTGACGTCTGCATTCACTCTGCTGGTTCCTCGTCTGTCTTTTTGTTTTCTGGATGCAGCCATTCCTCACCCATCCGGGTTGTCTCAGTGGCTGCATCTGAAATGATTTCCTCGTTTACTCATTCACTACTCTGTATATAATAGACACTCAGTCTTTTTAATCGTTGGCATTTTTTGTCATTGCTGACAGCTGTAAAGTTGCACGGCTGTACCAAATGACAGAAGTTGCAATGTGGGATTGTTAGCAGACAGTAGAGCACATGCCATCAGCACTCCTTTTTTCATTCCATTGTTGGCATTTTTGAGGACACTATATAAGATAAGATAGACTTTATTGTCCCAATGGGACATTTGTGTACCATTGGGACAATAGTGTCTCAGTGTCTGCAGAATAAAATCATAGCAAAACAGCAAAAAGAAGTACAACATCTACTTTCATCAAGTGCACATGGCCATCAACATATGAGAAAGTGAACACATATACAATATATACCAGTGATATACAAGAAGGACAGCTACAGCATACACATATTTCAGTCTTGATAGTGTCAAAGGCTTTAATGGTATATTCTTCTGCTAACTTCAACCTGCCCAGAGGAACCTTTGTTTCCCTTTTCTGACAGTGAGAGTAATTACACAACACTGTCGACACACTGACATACAGCACAGGCTCTGCCAGACCAAGTTGCTGCTGTCACTACAGTCGCTGCCCTTTCACCTTTCAGATCTAGCGAACAAATCAGTGTTGCGAGTATGGGGAAATTTACCTGGCGGTGATGGGCTGAATCAGCATTGTTTGAACTCATTTGGTAAGGGTTTGAATGTGTTAATTTTTATATATGCTGAAGTGGGAAGACAGAACAGAAGATATTTCACATTTAAAAAAGAAAAGGGATGAATGTAAGATAAGATAAATATCAAGATAATTGGTCAGTTATGAAGACAATGACAAGGTAGAATGAATCAAGGGCACCTTGAACAAGGCAAATTGGTCCCCTGAACACTGACCATACAGTGTGTGTGTGCACGCACGCACACACACACACACACAGGCATTTGAGTCACCTAATGAAGGTCGTTGGTGGTTACACAGGGCTAAATTACTAATCGTGACTCTCTCTTATCAGTTCAGGACAAAAAAATGACCAACGATGGGGAAAAAGAGATGGTTAATAAGGGAATACCACTTAAGAATCCATAGTTCTCCAAATGCATACTGGAGCTCCTCCAGAGACACTGAGGTACACATCTCGTGGACCAATGGAAAAGCTGGTTTTCCTTTTCATGACTATCAAAAGCTTTTTCCCCTCAAATTTCCCAGACTAGTGTTTTAGAATTACATTCTGTAAGTTGTTGCAAAAGTAGAATTTTTCTCCCAAACAAAACGTCTTGGAGATCAGTCGGCCATTTCTTATTAAACAGAGAACACAGAGTGTGTATTCCACAGTAAAGATCATAAGAAGCTAAGAGAGATGTCCCCACAAAGAGAGGCAGCTATTATACCTTCTCTTCCTAAATAACCCATAATTGCAGTGTCACAATGTAATGTGTTTAGATGGTAGCATGCGGATCCATTTGAAGATGACCTAAATGACGAGTGATTAAGTGTAATTTGCACATATGATTAATGGCAGGGGGCTACAGAGTGGTGCTAGTCATCTGCTGGGTTTAGTGGAGAGGACAGTCGCTTAGCTCTGTGATCAAATATATAAACTAAGTAAAATTACTTGATGTTTAGTTTGGTTTGATTGTGATAACCATCAGCTGAGAGAGAGCCCAATGATGAAACTCTGGAGGGTTTTCTCCACCCTAAAATGTGATATTTCAAATTAGAATGTAATACAACAGTACAACATCAGCAACAGAGATGCTGAGATTTTCAGTTAAAACTAAAATAATATTAACAAACTGTTTTCATATGGCCTACTTCATGTACACAAAATGCTGCTCAGAGTGATTTCCAATCAGCGTAATGTCATTAAACACAAGAGTAGATAGAGCAAACTATTTAAACACATTTTTAAAAAAGGAGGTGAATAAAAAAGTTTTTTTTTTCAAGTTGTACATTTCTAAAACGTATATGTGTTGAAGATGTAATAGTATTCATACCAGTGAGAAAAATCAAGTGTTAGTTAGGTGGCTTACTTTGTTCATTTAGCCTTGTGTTTTGGCATTCTGTTGTTTTTTTAAATTTGAGTTATTTTTGCTTATTTTTATGAAATCTAATTAAAATGCTGACATCACTACTATCACTACCAAACAGGATTTGAATCAATTGTCTGGTCAGCTGTGTCGACCACTCCATTTTACCTCTTTGGCTCTTCAATCTAAACGGGGGTATGTTAGCAAATTTCTTTCCCAGTTCCTCCAGTCAGCTATGCTCCAGGCAGTTACTGTGTGTAAATGTTTTGTTACTAATCTTTACGTAAGAACTTGGAGTGGTGCAACCTGTTTCAATATAGTAATGTGTAAATCTCCACTTAGTTAACACAGAAGTTATATCTACTGACTGTATAAAGAAGTGGACCTAGCCACTGTGATGTCACACATTGGTTTGTGGGCTACATTGTGAAGCCAT
This sequence comes from Lepomis gibbosus, assembly GCA_029875015.1. Taxonomy (NCBI): domain Eukaryota; kingdom Metazoa; phylum Chordata; class Actinopteri; order Centrarchiformes; family Centrarchidae; genus Lepomis; species Lepomis gibbosus. The sequence continues at coordinate 2,302 of JAPMOB010225317.1, read as the reverse complement.
GAGTTTGGGATTTTGGCCGTTGTTTTGGGACCAGAAGTGGCCATATTTGGAAGAGAGGGTGGAGCTGGGGAGGAATACGACTCACTAATCCTGACAGGTTGCCTTGGTATCAATTTATCAATCACCTGTCAATCTAAATCGGACCCTAATTTGTTCAAGATGGATGCTAAGATGGCTTCACTGTACAATAAGTTTCCAGGTCAAAAAGAAAAGGATTTGGTAGGGAAGGGAGGGAAGAAGCATTAGTGAAATGTGACACGGCGGCCTGGTAGGTTCATATAGTGCTCCATGAGGGGTGATTAATGAGCCAGAGTACATTACACTAACCTTAACTCTGTCTTAATACTCTGCACATTGTGTGATAAAATATCAAATGATATAACTGTAAGAAAAACAACACACAAACGTTTTTAGGAGCTTTTTATAAAAAAAATATTTCAACAGGAACAACCACTCAGTCCTTAAATTTATGAACAATTATTAGACCCTCTAAAGGGGAACTGTGTTTTATTTTCAATCCTCTGCTTCATCACACCCTGACCTTTCACTACACGAGTGGACTGGCAATCCATACGTCACTCATATATGGATTGCTAAGGGGACACGACTTGTCAAACAATCACTGAAACACACCACCTAATCAAAAGACTCCTATATGGATTACAAGGAGGAAGCTGATCAGGAAGCTACAAAAGGAAAGGCCAATATTACTGAAACAACTGCAGGACTGAGAAGGATTCAGGATCATTCAGGCACATAATAATACCTGTGAGAAGAACCCACAGCCAAACCAGAAGTAGGACTCTGAAAGTGCAATGAGATCCAATAAAATAGTTTAATTTTGCTATAAACAGTAGGCCTATATCAAAATAGCAAACTGAATTTTCTTTTTCAGTTTCAGATTTACAGACATACAGGGCACACAGAACTCTCTGAATGGTTTGATGGTATGAAAATGATATGATTCATTCGCCATGACCTTCACAGTCAACAGATTTCAACCACACTAGATAGGGCTCTCCACCATCATCACCAAAACGCAAAAAGAGTTCATGCAATGCATATTTTCTCCCATTTAGTCTGTCTGTTAAACTACAAACAATGCATCCTGTCATTGATGTGACAAGTGAAGATTCCAAGAGTTAATGACCTCAACATGATGTCCCCTGGTCAGAGACAGATGAACACTGTATTTATAATTCGGCAGAAAGAAACACACAGTAACACCAGACAGAGAGACACCCTGTGGCTACATATTAGGTAGGAAACTATCAGTCAGGTCGACTATCAGGTGTAAAGTAGCATGGAGGGAGGATGGGATGCATCCCTACCCCTCTGCATTCGTCCAAAGCGTCCTCTCCCGCACGGAATCCCCGGTCCGCGTCTCCATCCTGGACTTGGCAGGACTCCAGACTGTGGCCATTTTTTTTCAAAGTGTGCAAGTTAAAATTTCAAGTGGTCTCATTCATGCGAGTGTAAGGTGATCATTAGCAGCTTTACAGTGCGACCGTTTCTCTTGCAAAATGCCCATAAAGTGGGAGCACACTGTGCGAGTAAATACTGCAACCAAACGCTAATCGTTTTAAACATAGTCAGACTGGCCGCCGTTAGCACCGGGAGAAATCCCGGTAGCCGGGTTGCTATACCCAGAAAACAAGGAAAGAACAACACAGCAAGAACCAGCTCTGTGAAATTGAGGAATCCTTAGAGTCCAACCACTTTTGGGAGAAATGGAACAACCTAACCTAATGTACACTGTATATGTAATGTATATATAAAACAATCCCCCTCTCACCCCTTGCGGGGTGGTACGTATCATCCTCAAGCTCGGGTCCTCTACCAGAGGCCTGGGAGTTTGAGGGTTCTGCACAGTATCTTAGCTGTTCCTAGGACTGCACTCTTCTGGACAGAGACCACTGATGTTTTACCCGGAATCTGCTGTAGCCACTCTACCAGTTTTAGGGCTCACAGCCCCCAGTGCTCCGATTACCACTGGCACCACTGTTGCTCTTACTTTCCACAGTCTGGATCTTGAAGTCCCACAGGATCTTAGCTCACTCATTCTCAACTACCTTAGGAGGTGCATCTTACACCCTGCTGCTATGTGCTGTACTGTCTCAGGGGCATCCTTGCACAGTCTGCATCTGGGGTCCTGCCTGGTGTGGCAGATCCCAGCCTCTATTGATCTTGTACTGAGTGCCTGTTCTTGTGCCGCAATGATCAGTGCTTCTGTGCTGTCCTTCAGTCCAGCCTTTTCCAGCCACTGGTAGGATTTCTTGATATCAGCCAATTCTTCTATTTG
>JAPMOB010225316.1:0-19908 GCA_029875015.1 Lepomis gibbosus | reverse complement strand
CACACGCACGCACGCACGCACACACACACACACACACACTAAAAATCAATTAATACCATTAAGGTTTTGGGTACCTTTTTCCATTTTCTTTTGGAAGTGTATGTGTTTTTATTCCCTTTAACCCTTCTCCCTTTATCCTTTATTTCATTCCATTGTTACTTCTTTCTTTTTTCAGAGTTTTTTTTTGTCCTCAGCTTTGCAGTGATCAATGTGAATACCAAAGCTTAAATGTGCTTAAATCTGCTTTTGATGGCTGGGAGAGACGTGATGTACAGACAAAGTGGGAATTAAATCAGAGGACTTAAGGACAGTGGCAGTTTTAAGTAAGAAAAGTTAGGGAAGGTATAAAATGACAGACTAAGAATATGAATATCACTCATCCCAAGCACTATAGTCAAGCATTTAGATAGGTTTCTCAGATAATTAATTTTCACATTTCTCAGAGACAATACCAGAGATGAAAGGAGGACAAAATACGAAAGTGTCAACTTGATAATTACATTCTGGGAATAAATGCAATATGGACTAAACCTAAAAGAAGACAACATGTACACAGACACAGACACAGGATACTGTGTGGCTGTGAAGCTGACTGTGTTGAAGAATACCATTTGACATTTATCATTCTCAAAATCAATTAAAAGGATTTGCAAAAATATCAACATATATTAAAAAACATATAATCCCAGAAACAAGCTTTCCAACAGCTGCTGCCCAGGACTGTGTTTTAAATTAGATAAAACTCTTATCATAATCTAAATAATATAGTGAAAGAGGAACAATGTCAGTCTCATTAGCTCATGTGTATAATTAGAGACTTGGGAGACACACCGGAGGAGAGATCATTACCTCTGTTTCTCTGTAGAGGTTGAGTGATGAGATTGAGATGTAAGGTACGGGATTGCTTGTGACACCTCCTCGAAACAACACCTGCTACCTCGCTAACACGTTTAGCATAAAGTAATCAAACTTTTCTCATTATCTCAGCAATGCAAGCCAATTAGACATGATACATCAACAACTCTGCAATTATCTACAATTACAACTCATTAAGCTCTGATTTACTTATGTTTTAATTAGCTGGTGCCACACTTTGCCTTGCAGACAATGTCCTCGCGCTGGTGTTGGTGGTTGCTGTAGTCGCTAATGCAGCTGATGTTGTTTGTTGGATTGTTGCACTTGGCTTAGCATGGTGTACTCAAGAGGCATCAATCTACTCTTCACTGCCTTACTGTTGACTCTCAAACCTCCTATACTCTCACTCATACGCTAGCCTGACTTTTGAATGGCTGGCCAAGTATTATTGATAATACTTTGTTTAGAGTGCAGTATTTCTTCAACAGGTTCTCTAGATTTTAAATTGTATACAAAGTAGTGCACACAACAAAGGTGACTGAAGGTTGGAAGAACCTGATTTACTGTGTTTATCCCACTCAGATTCACCGACATATATTGCAAAATAATGCCACAGAGGGAAATATATCTTATTTTAGTGTATGTGGTGTGTCTAATGCAGTAAATAGAGCATAGCATATCCCTACATCAGTGGTCAACGTGACTTGGAAGTAAACCCATTATGTGGTGACTTTCCCTTTTCTGGGCCTTTAGCATCTTTGCATGAATAAGAAAAAGAAATTGACAGAAAAAGTTGAAGGCAGGGAGGACAGGGAGAGGGATGGATTTAGAAAAGCCCTGTAATTGTTGGAGGGACGGAATGGACTGGAGGAAGTGGCGAGAAAAGAGAATGGGATTGACGCCATAGATTACCCATTCGTTGTTCCTCCATCGTGGCCTGTGAACGAGTAATTTAGTTATTTCACTTTAAGCTCCTTTCATTTCTCCGCGGCAACATTTTAACCATTTTTAGTATCAATTGTCTCTTGCCTTCATGACAGTAACAAACCAAACCAATTTTCGCCCTCTTGTTTTTGAAGAGGCAATCAGCAAAGTGTCCTTGGTTTGATTAGATTCCAAGCTGCTGTCTTCCTTCCCTTCATTTAAACACTTTCTCTTTTTCTATTTTTTTACTTCTAAAGGAAAGCACAATAAGGCTTCTTCTTACATTCCGTTGAGATTACATGAAGTTGAGAATCCTCTATAAATGCTTGACCCAAATAGTCTACTTTATCTTTTACTTTATTAGTCTACTATCATGCATGTTCTTCTTCATTTCACTCATTCACTGTCTACCTTCCGTGCTGTGTCTCTTTCAGGAATCAAATTATCATCATGCGCTTATGTAGCTATTTGAAAGTGAATACAGTACAGTCTTAAAAGCTGCATCCTGCTGCTACACTGTGTCTGACTGCCACATGACCACAGGAGGCTCTTGCTCCTGCTTTCAACCACCAGGGTGCATTTTAACAACCTTCTCCTTCACTCCCATTACTGCACTTTTCTCTCACTTTGTCTATTCTCTGCCATTTTTGTTACAAGTCGTAATTCAGTGTCAATAGCCTTTTAGGCTATGCATTTTACAAACACCACTACAGAGAGAAAGCTGGTAAAAACTCCTTTGAGGGACTTTAGCCAAGTACAACCACATTTCAAAGTGATTTTTTTCTGAAACCTTTCTCTTTAATTGCAGTGTTAAAGCAATACTTCCTTATAGTGTTTAGTAGAATAAGTTTGAATATTCCAACAATCCAAATTTTGACAAATGCAGTGCTCTCCAATATGTACAGACAGTTTAAAGAAGAACACTTTCTAAAAAGGAAAAGAGAGGTTTTCTGAGTCAGAAGTGCAAAGTTTAACCGAGAATCAAGCTTTTCCATCCATTACTGTTGTGTGATTGTTAGGAGTTTGTTAGTCCAACTGTTGGTGGTACTATTTCTCAAGTCGGTGCCATTTAGTGTTATTTTCATCAGACAAAACTAAACAAAATAGAAGGGTTCAACCGCTATGTGGTATGAACCCTAAATATATGTCAACGACCTTTTTGTCCCTGATGAAAACAAGATGGCGACAATGTCCTTAAACGCTGACTGTGACTATATCAACATGCAATATTGTTGACAGAAAATGACAAGACTAAAATGTAATTCATAAGATAAAAGCGTTAATAAAATCTCTTTCTTTTTGTCATTATAATGAGAAGACAAAATATTACAGGCCATATTTTCTCGCTCTAAATTTTCACTTGAACAGTGTTCATTGAGTGGTATTTTTTTTCTTCCTGTGCTTTGAATGCTGCCCGATGCCTGGTGTGGGAGGAAAACGTGGAGGATGTGAACTCTAGTAATGAACACAACATGCTAGGGACAAAGAGGTGCTTAGATATCAGCTCCCCCAAAAGCATGATGTAATATTATGGGGGGTCTCCAAAATGTTGACAGATTGCTTTATTGGCACTAATCTTTATATTTCTCTATCATCATTGTTACAACCTGGCTTGCTGAGGAAGGCATTTACACGTGATTGGGATTGAGAATGCGGTGGAATGAGACAACTGGAAGGTTCTGGTTAAAGTCAGGTGTTTAATTAACCAAGGAGGGCCCTTACACAAGGAAATACAACAGAAGGAGGGCTATACAGGTGCTGAGAAACAACCAATGCACAAAATAAAACTAAAGAGGGTCTTGTCCAAAAACATTTACTTAACTCAAAACTACACTAACAAACAAAAAGAGGTCAGCACCCATAAGCTTACAAAATACAATGGACAAAAACAAACTAGCAGTTATACTGCAACTCTTGGTACACTATATCAAACTAGGTGAATTACAACGATTCCAAAAACACTGACTGAAGCCACTCAGACGGGCAACAGACAGGAAATACTAAGAAATACAAACACACTACATTCTCTCTAGACTAACACAATGGTATGCAACCAACAGCAAGGCCGACTGATCACTGGTTCACAGCCACCTGCAAACGTAGACACACAAGCTATTTAAAGTGCAGCTGGGGTTGACTGAAGACTCCTGATTAGTAGGTTTGGTCAGATCACTGCCAAACCAATCACCAACGCCAACGAACAGACACCAGGAAGTAGGATGTTACGGGGCAGCGGCTCCCATAGGCAGCTATATGTGTCCTGAAATACAGGAAAAAGGGTGAGACAGAGAGATGTGATCTTTCCTCGCTGAAATCTCTGCAGTTATTTATTGAGCTATTATTAGCTGTTATAAGTAGGATCTGTTAGATGGGCATTTCCTTTATACCATCAGAATTGTCCTTGTTTCAATTTTTCAGTATTTGTCAATACTGTACATGTCTTGTCTTCTTGGACACATTGTTTATGTTCTCAACATAACATGCAATAAAACTCCAAACACAAACTTATACACATTTCACTCCATTTCCATATTCGTCCATCCAAATACTTTTGGCTATTGCTGCAGTGCAAAATAAACTGATACACTGACGCCATGAAATACGACTGACTTGCTGACGGTATAATAGTATTCTTCACTAAAACAATGTTGCAGCATTGTCAATAGTTTTAAACATAACAATATTTCAAAATATTCCAACATGCTACATCGTTTATGGAGCCAGCCAGTAGCCTACATTACTCTAACCTAAAAATAGTGGAGACGTGTGGCCCACGCTAGCATCTTATGCTAAAATGCTATTAGGTGCGTTTGAGTTTGTGCGGTGCTGCGCAGCGCTGACTTAACGTGATGCATGCTGGAATTAAAATAAGGCATGCTGGTTAGAACTTATGTCCGACTTTAACCAGCGCTGCAAAACATCACCATGTCACATAACATTAAAACCTCATAGGAGCAAGGTGGCTACAGGAAACAAGTTTGGCAGCCGCAGTTGCTTTTCCAAGTTGGAGCCACACTATTACCGGCAGCATTTGCAAAGAAAAATGCCGCAACATCAGTCATTGATCTCAGCTCACAGTAAGTTGATGCAGGTAGAATGTGTCCGACTTGACGGCGCTGTTTTTATACACCGCCCTGCAGTCACCTGCAGTTCACGATAGACTATCAAGTCGGTGAAAGTCAGCCGCCGTCATCTCGAACGCATCTAATAACAGAGTAAACCCTAACGTTATTGTCAGCGGGCCTCATGTGAAACCATATCTCAAAAACCTGCTCATTTTACTCTTATACTTTAACGCAACTCATCTCTCAGCATGCACTACAGCGATTTATGTAATGTTTTAACAGATTACTAACCTGAAATACAGGAAAAAGGGTGAGACAGAGAGATCCTCATTTCCAGATTTCCTCGCTGAAATCTTCACAGTTCTTGAGTAGTGCTGTGTTGTTCAAAGAACATTTCGTTCATTTGACCTAATCTTGTATGTGACTCAAGAGGAACGGGTTGTCTCGTTCATTTTCACGCATGCGTGAATAGTCGTGGAGTCTTACATTCACTCGTTACACAGCAGAACGAGATTCGAATGAACAAGTCTGTCAAAAGACTCGAACGTGCCATCACTATTCTTGAAGGAAAACAGCGAAGTATGCACTCTTGATCATTGTCCCTGAGGGTAAACCACAGTCTCACACTGCCACCTACTGTCAGGAGGCTGCTACAGCAGGCCAACTATTCACACTTCTAAAGCCATTTTACAGGTTTTACAGCTCATTAAATCCTCTTCAAATAAAGGAAATAAAATACAGACATAACCTTAGATAATTTAACAGAAGAAGATGAAGAAGATGTAATTAAAAGAGTGCCGAGTGTGAAAGCAGACAAATCTGGACCTAATCTTGGCCACTTTTGGGCCAAATATTAATTTCTATGTGGGATATGATGGACATTTATGTCTGTTATATGTATTTATTTTATGAACACTGCAGACACAAATCGGATGTTTTTTGTCATTTTTCATGTGCAGTATGTCATAATTTCTTCACTAAGTCTGTTATTTTGCCTCTGTTAGTACACTGACCTTGGTTATGGTTACACTACTATTATCATCATGGTAAAAATAATAAACTTGTGGTCAAGGATGGATCTTGGTAATGTTGTAAGAAAAAAAAATGTTTGTTGGAAATGGGAGACGAACAGCTGGATTCCTGGTGTGTTTGCCCATCCTTCCATCCCTACAAGACTTGTCCTTCAGCAGTTGGCTTAAACGTGGGAAAACTTTAGAGCCACATTTCTCCATATGTACTGCATTTTCCCCAGACTATGATCTGTTGATGATAACAATGATCACTCTTTGCGTAGTTTTGTCTGCATGTGGGTGTTTATATGAACATGTTTATATGTGTGTGTGCGTGTGTGTGTGTGCGAGAAGGAGAGTTTTGTGCAGTCTGCTCCATCGCTGTGCGTCTCAAGGTTAATCTCATTAACTGTCAGGGGATCAGAGCATAGATTGCAGAGAATCATTAAGCAAAATTATGAAGAGAGCCTGATTGGAGAGAAAGAGAGTGTGTGTGTGTGTGTGTGTGTGTGTGTGTGTGTGTGTGTGTGTGTGTGTGTGTGTGCGTGTGTTTGTGTTTGTGTGAGTGTGTGTGAGAGAGAAAGACATGAAGTGCTTAATTACTGCTTCCTCATTACTATATTATTGTGCTACTCTTATCTGCCTCACCTTGGTCCTTTTTTCTTTCCTTCTTCTCCTTATTGTTTCTCCCATCCTTCCCTTCAAATGAGACAGAGAAGTTAAATGATGAGAGGGACATTGAGAAAGGAATGAACCAAGGATAAATGTAAACTACAAAGCTTGAGTTGACAGTGAGACGCACAACAATTTCCAGTGAAGGAGACATACACATTGAGAATAGAAAAGTAGCCTGCAATTGGTAATGAGACACCAAAGACAGGAACTTGGGGAGAGTTGATGATCTAAATTAATTGGCAGCAGTACCCTAGGGATATTCTAGAACTACAAAAATAAGATTATCCTCAATTTATTCTCACAAAGGCTGAAAAAATGTCAAACATCTCATCTGTCTGCATCAGTGGGGGAGTGGTGAAAGGCACAATGGAAAAATGACTTCTTATTAGGAATTAATACAGCAGAGAAGGGCTGAAGATGGCAGTGAGTGACCCTGGACACTCCTGGTTTAAATAATTAGTCAAACACTTTTCTCTGTTCACTCTGTGTGTGAGGTTTTGAGTGAGTGAGTGTGTGTGTGTGTGTGTGTGTGTGTGTGTGTGTGGCATTCAGTTTAGCTAGTTTGACTTTTTGTGCGTGAATTACTTAGAAAGAGGTTGAATGTGTGAGTGTGAGTCTGTCAGTGCGGTGTAGGTTGAGTATACATTTAATCCAGATGTATCCATGTGTTATAAAAAGCCCATGTGCTCAGTCTGTCTTCATTTTGTGTGTGTGTGTGTGTGTGTGTGTGTGTGTGTGTGTGTGTGTGTGTGTGTCTTTGTGCATGCAACTAACACAAATCTGAAATTGGCAGCAGACTATGCTGTACAAATTAATTAGGCATGGAGGCGCAAGCATCCTAAAGTGAATAATCGCTAGGGAGGACGAACGGAGGAACAGGCCTGACAAGCAAATACAGCCAACTATCCACATCAAAGAGAGCAAAGACGAAGGTTCGTTGGACCTACATGGATTTAATTCCTACTGATGGACTCTACAGAAAATTGCTCAATTCAAAAATCTGCATAATTAAGTCAAACTGCCTATACTAGTTTTTTTTTCAGTCAGCATAAGGCTTGCTGTTCTGTTTGTGTTTAAAAGTTCATTATTTTCTGCAGAGAGACTTTTGCTCCAATGTCACATTCCATTTGCTCCTCATGAATAAGTCATTATTTCTCTTTTTCCTTCATCAGATGGAGTTTTTGCATTGGGTTTCAGGTGTGTAAGAACTGCAAGGTGCTGCACTTTCAGGAAGCAGGTGCCCTGTGTGAGGGGAGATCCAAGAAAATGTGGATACATTTTGTTCTTTAATGGTCATACTGTATACAGAGTCTACGTCACAGATCTTGAGGAGTAACAGAATCCCTAACAAACAGCGGTGCAGCATAAAGGGCTGTGACTAATGATAAATGTCCTGTCAGGGTGAATTAGAACACTACAGCACCACATACGATCTGCCTGGAAGACTGCCCAGTGTGAGAGTGAGTGAGAGAGAAGGAGAATATGATGGAAAGAAAAAGAATCATAACAAGAATTGTAGAAGAATAAGAATTGTAGAAGAATAAGAATCCAATAAACAAAAAAATGACAGTGGGGGATTCCGTAATCCACTGGTCATATTAAACTAAACAAATTAGAAAACATTTAATGTGAATGCAAAAGTGTTATTAAAAGTTAGAGATCATTAAGACAAAACAGAGCCACAGCCAATTATCTCTACATTACTGTAAATAAACTTCATCATCTCATCTCAAAATAATTAAGCTAATATAATTGATCTTCCTCAAATTATAGACACAGAGAGAGGCAGACAGACATAATAATCACCACTGTTTTCTGAACCACAAATATTGAGATGAACATTTTTAACACCCAAAATGTGACAGCTATATGAAAAGATTATTTCGAAAATGTAGCCATAACTAGTATGAGTTTTGCAATATAAATATCTAAAAAGTGAAACCTGCTCTGTTTGTAACTGTAAGCTGCACTTTAATCGGAGGTGGTGAAGTTAACATGTGTGTGGATTTATGGTGAGATTTCTGCCTGATCAGCAATGTTTTCAGTAATTTTCCACCTCCTTGTCTCATCCAGTTCTGATATAATGAATTCTCATTGATGACATTATTCTCTTAATATTATGACTTTTTTTCTCATCACAGAGAGAATTTGATTATGCAGAAAGTTTTGAACAAGGCAGAATTTACAGGAGTTTGCTGAATTAAAATTAATTTATTTTATTTTATTTTATTTACTAAATCATGCTTGTATGTGTGTTGACTCAGCAGGGGTGATATTAGAGAAAAGTTTCAACAACTATAACTCCTCCTCAATTATAACAATAGTAAAACACAATTGCAATAGTATAAAAAATGTCTTCTTGATGATGTTATAATTGTTCATAACTATTACATTAGTACCTTACTACAATTACATATCATGAATGCTTTTACATTACGTTTTTACTGTCCAGTGTTTTAACAAAACAGCAAAGTAGATATATGACAGATATGAGGCTTTGAGACAGCCTTTCATTAGTGCACATAAATGAGACAAAGCCCCACTATCACCAGTGTATTTGTGTCTGTGTTTGGGGCAAATAGAGACTAAAAGAGGAAATTAACACTGAACTTGACAAATGCAAATCATAATATTATACATGATATTGGTTTTAATTGCCTATTTCCAAAGTTCTATATCTAAATTTCTACAAGATGGATAGTAACAACATAAACCTTGATAGTAGGTGTGCTTATTTTAATACTAGATTTGGTTTCTAAATAGGCAACAGAACAAAGCAGAAAGGTGTACCTGCGTTTACACTTACTTCAACTGCTGATATGTTAGTGAGCAAACCCTGAAATGAAAAATCCTGATATATTTAACAGTGTTCATGCATGATTTGAAGTTATAAAAGCTAAACACATCTTGCTAAGAACAAACAGTAGGCTACACTGGAAACATGTGACAGAAAAGAAATTGCTATTACAGATCCCACAGTTACTAAAGGTACTTAAGCAGTAATGATAATTGTCTACATCCGTATATCATCCAAGATTTGTTTACATAACATTTATCTGGTTGTGCTTTTCATGCTCTCAGGTTTACTATATTAAAGTCCATTAGCCTAATGATCTTGCAGCATCCTACTAACAGCACTCTTTTTCTGTCTCCTTTTGTGAAACATCAACACTAATGCATGATGTTTTTTTCTTTTTCAGTTTTACTCTTTAAAACAGAAAGTGAATAGCAAGCAAATCTTTACATTTCTTTCTTCAAGCATGTTATTCATTCAAAGCTGAATGACTGTACAATAAAAAATGAAAGACTATGACCGCACACCATTTTTGACTTTTTAATATGCCACGTTTTGGGCAAGACCCCCTTCCTCAGCATGTATTCTGGCAATTTTACAATCGACAGATTGGGTTAGTTATACGTGACCACAACAAGTACATCCCAACAGAGGGAGCCACAACTTTCCCAGGATAGTATCATAATGTAGGATACTAAAACATGAAAAACATAAAACAAATTATCAGAAATCATCGGTTGAGAAATCACACATTGAGTGAACTACATTACGTCTAATGGGCAAAATGTGACAAAAAGTGAAATTGGAGTTTCTTTTTTATTATTAAAGAGGTCATATTTTGCTTTTTGGCTTTTACACTTTCCTTTATTGTGTTATATCTTTTTTGTGCATGTAATAGGTTTGCAAAGTGAAAAACCCAAAGTCCACCTAAGGGGGTTAACATCTCCCACAGAAAACACTGCTCCTAGCCTAGCGGCTAGTCAGGCACGCCCTCAGAAACACCAGAGGAAAAACACACTGAGCTGCAGCACAGTGACAAGACGTCCGCCTGATGCCTCTCCTCAATCCCAACTCTCCGTTCCAAACATTAGCTACCCTCCAGACAGTCAAATGGCATAAAGTTGTTACTGTGATGTACAGACAGTGCATAGATAAAACTCTACATATGAAAGATACATTTGTTACAAATTAATAACTTACTACTCTGAAACTCTTGCTCCAGTCTACATTTACATTTTTAAACTGGTCCGGGACCATGTACAGCTGAAAAGAAGCCGTGTTTACTGAATTTTCAGGACCTGCCCTACTTTGCGTCTGATTGGTTAGTTATGCTTAACAAGGTACTGCGCATGTGCAATTACCAAAAAAGATATTGTAGAAGTGAGATGCATCACTCGCTAAAACGCAGCATTCAACACACAGGGTGAAAAGAGGATGCAGCAATGTGCAGTATGATAACAAATGGTGTTTTTTGAAAAATGAAACCATGTATACTTTCGCAGGTACAACAGCTAAATAAAATTATGAACCTGAAAATTTGTATAATGTGACCACTTTAACTACATTAAAAGGGCCATGTGTAGTTTTCAATGGCCTCTAGTGGTGAGGTTTTCAAATTGCCACCACTACCTGCTTGTACGAGCGAAGCAAAACAGAGTCTAACACACTAACTCAGCTAAATTCCCACGCAACACATCTGATATGTCAGTGCTAGCTAACCTGCTGGCTTTTCAATAACTATTTGTGTCTTTCACCAGGTTCAGCAATATCAGAATGTTGCATTATTAATTATTAGTCATTATACATGACAAGGCTGCATAATGAAATTTGTAGTTCCTTCATGCTACACACACAACATAGCCTATCAATACCAAGTTTATTTATATAGCACACTTAAAACAACCAAGGTTGACCAAAGGGCTTTACGGGTTTAAAACACAACAATACAACAGTAATCAAACAGTAAAAGTGCAGCAATAAAACATAAGAACATACAGTATGATATATAGTGATATTAAAATTACCAGGCTTGATCGCCTCTGGTTTTAAGTCTGCTTCTGGGTACATCCAGGAGGAGTGCAGGCGTTGAATAGATGACTTGTATAAGCCTACATATAAGGAGTTACAATAGTCAAGACAGGAAGTTATGAAGGCATTAATCACCCTCTCTTAATCTTTGGGAGGGAGATCGGCCTTTACCTTGGCTATAGGTCTCAACTGGAAGACACAAGATCTAATTGTGGTGAATATTTGTTTATCAAATTTAATGGCACTGTGCAATACAACACCAAGACTCCTCATAGTTGAGCTATTATTTGAAGTTAAAGGGCCAAGAGAACCTACATCAAGCAGTTCAGGATGTCCAAACACTATGACCTCTGTCTTGTCTCCATTTAGGTTGAGGAAGTTTAGGTTTATCCATGTTTTGATGTCCTTCATACAGTCTAGCAGGGGCTGCAGTGAGCCCTTTGTTTTTACATTCAGGGGCAAATAAATTTGTATATCGTCTGCAAAACAGTGCAGACACCTTGTACTGCTCAAAAATGGAGCCCAGGGACAGAATATATAAGGAAAATAAGAAGACCTTAGACAGAACCTTGAGGGACACCTAAGGTAAATGGGGCCGTCTCAGAGGAATAATTGCCGAGGTGGAAAGAGAAATTCCTATCTGTTAGTTAAAATATTTAATTCCTACACAGTTTTCCAACAGTGACAAGAGGATTCAGTGGTCAAAAGTATCAAAGGCAGCTTTGACATCTAAGAGCACTAGGACGGCAGAGACTCCCGAATCAACAGTTAAAATCAAATCGTTAAAAACGCTTAAAAGTGCTGTTTCAGTGCAGTGACAGGGTTTAAAATTAGACTGGAACTTTTCATAAGCATTATGATTAATTAAAATGTTTGCAGCTTGGTAAAAACTACTTTCTCCAGGACTTTAGATAAGAAAGACAGTTTACACATTGGCCATAATTAAGTGTTATACCATTTTAACATTTATTAAACATATTAAAATATGGTAACATAAAATTAAATAAAACAATATATAGTTATTTATATACATATATACATATACGTATACACCCCAAACATTCCACAGTGCATTTTTGAATTTGCATCTGGGATGAATGTAAACGGCAGCAACCAGATGATCAAATGAAAGTTTCATCTTCATAATAACCACTCTGACATTTGAGAAACCCAGTCCATCTTGTCTGCATTTGAGCAAATTTAAATACATTACATGTGACAGCAAATTTAAATACATGTGACTATAATAACCACAAATTGACCTGCATTCTTGCATTGTGCACCATTTTAAAATGTTCCAGATTTTAGTGATACCACGCTGAAATAAATCTGAGCTTTAATAGGAACATACATACAAGTGCTACAGTGAAGAAAATAGGTTAAGTGGTAAAGGGACATTTGTTTGGTTGGATACAGCAGATCCAGGGCCAAATGGTTCTTCTACATCCCCACATCACATGTGAAAAATACACTTAGACCTTGTCTGTGTTATCGGAATTGCACTCTGCACAATAACGGCAAAAAAAAGAGAAAAGTTAGGTTGGCCATGCTCCTTACATTGAGGCAAAATCAGGTTATTGGTCATAAACTCACCATTTTGCCTGTATGGACATGCTAATTTTTAATTAATTGTGTTTGCAGTCAACTGCCAGCCTGTTATATGACTCCAGGATTGCGGGACTCAAAATGTTGCCAATGTGAAAAGAACAAGCTACAGAAAATCACAGTAACACTAAACATTTTACTTTTTTTTGGAAATTTCCAGGAACAATGGACAGCAACAGCATCAGCTCATGTGTATCTGTATATACACACAAAAATGCATGAATACACGCAGAAGGGACCTAATGCACTTCTTCAGCACTGCATTCAAAAACTTAAAAGCTCTTTTCATAAGCTTTGTTTGGCATTGACAAGCCTACTGGATTTAGGGATCAAGACACGGAAGATAGCTATAATATTTTACTGTGCGTGTGTGTCGGTCTGTGTCTCACAAGCTCAGCAGTTGTTGATTCAGCTAAATTTTTGATCCGAAGAACTCTCTCCTCAGACTCAATCATTAATGAGGCGCACACACACACAGGTCCATGTGATGTACGAGCTGCTGTGGAATCGGATGCCAAATTGCACCCTGCTTCCCTGCCTGTCAATCATACCGTAGAAACGGTAACACCATCTTTTATAGCACAATCTCATGAGATGCAGTTGTGTACGCATACACACCTACACAGACACACACAGACCTCTCACTTCACTCTCATGAAAGCCTCTTACAGTAAAAAATAAAAGGTCAGGGCTATCAGAGTTCAACATACAGCCCTCTTGTTTCTAACAGGACCTTGTTAGCCTCCTGCCACTTGACTCACCTCACAGTCAGTACTTCTCTGTGAGCAGTCCACTGCCTCTCACTTTCTACAACCAAGTCAGCAGGATACATAACAGCAGAGAAAGTAGGCAGTGAAAAGCAGCCTGTCCTCATTCCCAATTTTACATTGCTATCAACACAGTCTCTATTTGAATATATATTTTTTTTTGCACACAGACACATGCAGAAACACACGTACAAATGCCATACCATACCAGCAATACAATTCAGGGCGCCCTGAGCAAACACCTGTGGAAAGTTTCAGTCACTACTGCATCATTATAGGTGACATACTGAAGTGGTGTTCAAACTTGTGTAGATGTTAAAATGATACTCACAAGCACTATTAATGAATGAAATACTGAAAAGGCAGCCAATTATGAGAAACCAATTTCCAGAGTTTCACACAGTCAGGCTATCCATGGGTGGGATCAACTACATTTTCAATTTAATTAGTTTTCGACTGCAATACATTAGGTAGTAATGTATTCATGTGCATGGCATTGTTAATTTGATTAATAACCTATTGCTAACAATGGTTTAAAATGTCTTTAGAAAGTAGAAAGAGAGGGCAATTTCTGAGTTAATAAGTAGATAGAAAGAACTGAAGCAATTAGAAGTGTACAATAAAGTGTGTCAGCTTGAAGTACTGTCTAAATGAAGACTTTCACTGGAGATAACCACCATTTACGAAATGTGACACCTGTTCTGACAAAGCAATTGTTAAACATAAAACTCTGAACAAATCACCCATTTATTGAGGTTATTATCCATAAATGTTGTATAGTTAGGTATGTGGAGATGCACTCATCAGTGTTTGATTTGTTGGCCATCACAGAACATTTTATTTGAAAATGGCAAATTTAAGAGTAAATTGTTTTTCATCTGGTGATGTATAGGCTGTGTCTGTCAACAGCTGTCTGTGCTGGTGTAACCTGCTTGTTTGCATACATTAGGCTTCATGTAACAGGTTATTTCAGATCTTTAGTTTACAGAGCGAAAAGTATATTATGACTTTGCATGTTGGATGGTTGTGATGGATCAGATTGGGCTCTAGACCAAACCTTTTCTCCTCTTTGATCACTTCGTCTGCAGAGTGACAACTCGGATCCATCAAAAGACACGTCCGTCCTTCTGTCCTGTGCATAAGGTGATTTTATTCATCCATCCATCGTCAACAGCTTATCCTGTCGACAGGGTTGCGGGGGCTGGAGCCAATCCCAGGTTACAACAGGTGAAAGGCAGGGTTGACCCTGGACAGGTCGCCAGTCCATCGCAGGGCCACACAAACAACCACTCACACTCGCATACAAGGACAATTTTAGAGACACCAATTAAACTAGCCTGCATGTCTTTGGCTGGTAGGAGAAAGCTGGAGCATGTCCCACATAGAAAGAATCTATTAAACATATATGTTTTAATATAGGTTTTGATTTAGGTTTTTAATATATGTGACATATTTAAAATTGTCTGTTTTCCTATATTATATGTACATATATGCACATATGTGTACATATATACGTGCATAGATGTATATAGGTACATATCTGCACGTATATATACATATATGTACGTACAGTATATATGCACCTATATATGAACCTATATGTTTATGTAATTATTAAAATCCATAGCCTTGTAAGTTTGACATTTATCTGATGCTTTTATCCAAAGCGACTTACAATTGTCATACATTTCAGGGGATGCACACCTCTGGAGCAACTAGGGGTTAAGCATCTTGCTCAGGGACACAATCGTGGATGGGTCACAGTGGGGGATTGAACCCGGGTCTCTCACACCCCCACAAATAACAATGTTTCAGGAAAACGTGTATACATCATAGCTTTCTATCTCCTCTCACTTTATTGCCATAGTTAAATTCCATAACATGCCAATTACATGTGATACCAATTTCACATGTTCGCACATACATAAGTGCTTGCATATTTTTTTTTAGTTAGTTTGTAGTTATTGCCTTGATAATAGAAAATATGAGCTAGGCATCATGTATGACAGTTGCCAAAGTGAGATATGAGCTACAAAATAACCAGATCCAGCCATGAGCTATATAGGAGACATATCTTGTATGCACATATAGGGCTTATATGTGGATATAAAGAAGCAATACCGGTGACCTATACATGTACCTCAATTTTGCCTATATGTGGCATATACGCATATAGGTTCTTTCCATGTGGGACCCGGAGAGAACGTGCAAACTCCACACAGAAAGGCCGGGGCAACCAGGGTTTGAACCCCCAACCTTCTTGCTGTGAGGTGACAGTGCTAACCATGCACCACCGCGCCCACCCGATTTGAAGAATCCATCCCTTCTTTTACAAGCTGATAAAACTAAACTCAAAGGTCCAAATGCATCTTGCAAGTAATGTTTTATTTTTACATTTTAATACATATGTGTTAATAATAATTGGGCAATGTAAATAAGAGGTAAATATACAGTTATTGTGGTTGAACTGGGTTAAGTTGGAAGCCTTCACGAAATGCTAGCTGCACAGTAGCCTTGCAACACTCTACTCTATTTAACACCAAGCATATAGAAAATACCTGCACATCGCACACAAGTATGCACATATACAACGCATATGCAATATATTCCTTATTTGTCAAAGGCATAATTTCATGCCATTTCCACCCCACGTTTAAATGTCATTTTACTAACCCTACTCAGATAATCTTTGTGCCTGTCTGCTTGTGTGTGTCTACACTTGCATCCATATTTGTGCTGGTATCCCTTGTGAAAATCAGTCATACAATGTCTCAGCAAATTTGTAATTCAAAATTGCCAATCCACAATGCCAATCAGATTCAAATACATTTTTATCAGCTCTGCATCATCAAACATGTTATGAGCAGGAGACAATTAGCGCAGGAGCTGTACTAACTTTTCCTGCCTCACATGACTTTTTTGCAGCAGCGTGTGGGTCCTATTTGTCCTCCGATATGAAAATCAGCTCATAACATTCTGTCAAAGTCATCTCTCCACACACACTCCTGTTCACAGTCACGCTATAGTCTATATCAAAGAACTAATGGAATTAAATAAGGACAGTGGAAAGCCAACACTCCATTTAAGAGAGATATGAAAACCATTTTCCACTCAAAGATTGTTCATTATTTCTTGTGTGCCATTCAGTCTCTAGTCTGCCAGAAAATAATATTTTCCCCATAAAAGAGGGTTGGAGAATGCACAAGGAAATGAGAAAAACAAAGGGGGATTTTTGTGTGCCAAAGGTTTTCACGGTGCTACTTAATTGCGACTCTGATGGCGCTCAAGAGGAAAATAAATGTTATTGACATTCATATCCTTTGATTTCCAAGGTTTCATCTTTTTCTTTTACTTACTTCCCTCTGCATGACTTTTGTCACCTCAGATGTGTCTCTCTATTTCTCCCTCTGTACAACAATACAATGACA
Organism: Lepomis gibbosus; assembly: GCA_029875015.1. Lineage (NCBI taxonomy): Eukaryota > Metazoa > Chordata > Actinopteri > Centrarchiformes > Centrarchidae > Lepomis > Lepomis gibbosus. The sequence goes on along the minus strand of JAPMOB010225316.1, from coordinate 2,757 downwards.
TCCTCACATCTTAATCTCTCTTTTTTCTCTGTCCAGTGTTGTTTATTAGTAGTGTTATGTTATTTTGATATGACATATGAGAGTCAAGATCAGATTTGATATAATATTCACAATATTTTTAACTTCTAGTCTGATAATAAATTCTACACACTACATTTGTGTGTTTGTGTGTGTGTGTGTGTGTGTGTGTGTGTGTGTGTGTGTGTGTGTGTTAGTGTGTGCGCGTGCGTGTGTGTATGTGTGTGTGTGACCAGGCCTGTTGTATGATACAAAGCTTGATATAAGCCAAATTTCCATCAAAATGCATTTTCACTGCTTCCTCTATTTAAATGCACAAATTGAAAATGTACATAAAAACAATTGGATGCAACACACTCATTTATATCAGGCACAGTGGTGAAAATAAGTCATCCATTGTTTTACCTCTCACTCAGCTCTAGCTGATTTTTGTTCCCATTTGTATGCTCACACATAGAGGGTATTGGCAACATGCACACACACACACAAAAGAACCACAAATTCCCACATACACCTCGAACGGGAACATTTCACAAAACACAATATGTGTTCAGTAGTCAGGTCTGACAACTTAAAGTGTCTCATGCCTCAGAATTTTACCTTAAAGTTCTTACTGCTAATTTCTTTTTCACCTCTCTTGCATCTATTTTGGCTGTTTAATGGTTTATGTTTGTGTGAACACAACACACTGCTTCATGTGTTCTGATTCTGGGTAAAAAAGACAAATAAAATGTGAACCAGTCAAGCCTGAGAGAGTTATAAACAGGCTCACACCTGTTGTGAAAGGAACAATCACAGAAATACATTTACAATGCAAAACGTTATTTTGACTTTATAGTTAGTATGTCCTGTCCAGGGTATACCCTGCTTCTCCTAAGCGGGAATTAACTCCAGCCCCCCTCACAACCCTGCAAGTTTAAGTTGTTATAGTATAATGGAGGGCTAGAATTTGAATGTATATTTGGTCAACTGGCCCAGTGGCTAGAAAGATACTTCTTTAACCATAGAGCAGTGTTTCTTGTTGTCCTATTTTGTCACTAAGCTACAACGCAAACATAATTATACCCTGCTGAAGAGCCCTTACTGTTCTGAACAACTGCTAACCAATGGGGGAAAGTGCTCCGCATGTGACCCTAGACACTGGACTCCTTGGAGGAAAGCTAAGCTAAAAGGCAGGGATCAATAAAGTATGTCACATATGAGGTAATTACCATCATCATTATGGAGGCATTATCACCACACTGTCATCTCCATCCTTTCCATTTTTATCCTCATCTGTTTCATCATCGGCATAATCAGCTGATGTCATCGTTATCACCGTTGCCAATCCTGTCACCATGGCAACTCCTACTTGCTGAGATGCAGGGTGTCAGACATCATGAGGTGTTTTTCAATCACCTCATGGTGTCTCTATCACACAATGTTTTTTTTTTTTACTTAACTCTTTAATCACCTCTTCATAGCTCACATACAATGTAAAAACAATAATTATACATTATATATGTGGTTTATGTGATTGTCTACAATGAATACCATGTACCAATTAAGATTCCAGGCGACTGAAAACATTTCACACATTTACAGATGTTTTCAGTGTGATTGTGTCTCCCTTAAGTATGTTTATCTAAGTGTACTGGTTTAAAAAGGGAACAAGGCCTTAAATTATAAGACTACCATGTAGGTGCCACCACACAACTGGATTAAATAGTTGCAGGTAAGTAAAACAAAAAAATGATAAAAAATGTAATGATAATATATGCAGTTAAATTAAACTAAAGTGTGACCCCATTATCAGTGGTACGGAAGATAGAGGAGCCAAATCAAGTGGCAAATTCAGAAGTAAAAAGGCAGCCATAAACCAAAGTAGATTTATCCTGCGATTTCAGAGGTCGCTATGCAGGTAGTTGACTTACTGTAAAGCAACATTATGTAAGATTTGGGGTGATGTGGTGCCCTACAGCTCTGGTCAAAAACTAGCAAGTTGACAACTTTGCTAACACAGCCAAACATCAATCAAGTGCAACAAAACAAGACATAGCAAACCAGCTAATAAGTTATTGCTTAGCTTTTTATTTCACAAAGCTCTTGCCAACATCTAGGAGCCTCTTGCTTGGTCACTTTTTTTCTCTTCTTAGCTTCCTCCATCCTCTTGAGTCTCTTTGCCTCTGCTATAAGCTAACTTTATGTCTGTAGAGGTTGCTACGGCCATGTTACCTGCACGCTCGGCTCCAGCATGACAACGGTGCAGCATGTCTGCGGGGTCTTAAAAAGTCTTAAAAGGTGATAAATCAATTTTGTGAAAATTAAGGCCAATTAAAAGTCTTAAAAACTCTTAATCGCCATTTAACAAGGTATTAAATTTTGAAGATATTTTTTTCCATGTAAAAATCCTGTTTGTCCAAACGTTTGTTTGCTAAAAGTGTAGATGAATGTATTTATTTATAATGCATAGGCAAAAAATACTTGACAGGCAGAGAGTAGCGACTGTGCAAAAAAATTATTTAAGAGTACAACCGATTGTAATCTCCCACCCCGCCAGACCCGCAATGCCAAGCATCCAAAACACGGGAGTGCCGATCAGGAGTATCGGGATTTACCTGGTTGGCCGGTCGCCGTTCCTGAAAAAAAAAGAGCGAGATGCGCCACCAGCAGCTGAATCGGTAAGACAGAAGACAACAGGGAAAATTCAAGGAGCGTGTGGGTTTGGATAACGTTAGCTGGCTATTTAGCTAAATCAGT
>JAPMOB010225314.1:0-19501 GCA_029875015.1 Lepomis gibbosus | reverse complement strand
CCCCCGCCCACATTGACCCACGTTGAGCCCCGCCCCGATCTGCACACTGCAGTCAGGGGCTTCTCACAGCATCTGCATCTACAGCATCTACCAGATTCTCATCCTCAGTTTGTCAAATGCCAGGAGGCCTACTGCAATTTAAAATTTGGAAAGAGCACACTGCCTCGTGTAGTCTACGCGTGAGAGAAATCCACCTCTCTTTCAAAATAAAGTGCATTTAACCTGTGGCAATGGACGGAGGTTTTAGGTCACTTTATCTTATAAATTATCTGCAATCTGGCTTTCAAACAGCACGTGAAGGAACTGGTACAGAAACTATTCTTACATTAGATAAAAGCACGCTTTGGTCTTGAGGACAGGAAAAAGATCGCACAGATAACTATGAGCTCATAGGTGTTATTCAGGCCTACACAGGAGACCCTGACACGTCCTCACCACATTTTGAAATGCCTGCGTCCCCGTGACTTTTTGAAAGCATTTGGTAAAACCTGTGAAAAATAGCTTGCACCAGGAATGTTAAATCGGCCTAAATGAAAATGGTTTGAGAAAGGTTTATTTGCACAATAAGAAAACATGCAAAGTAATTTAAATATAGAAGAAACAAATGTGCATTTTCATTTCCAAAAAGTAACAGGCTGATGATTATTGCTTTCTATTTATTTGTCACCTGCCAGTTGATTTTATTTGTTTCACGTTTTATAAATGAAGACATTTTCACCCTAAAGTGAAGCAGAATATGTCTCCAGAATGCAAGAAATCAAGTGTTTAATGCTCTAAATCTTCTGGGGAGAATCCCCCAGACCCACCAATCATATCGTATTTCTTCAAAATAGTGTTAAAGAGCTCCACTTTTCAACATAAAGTATGTGCTTGACCTTTATTCTCACGCTGATCGTTCTACCTTAGGATGCAGTTTGTTTTTGTTCTTTGTATTTTATCACAGCAGATAAATATACTAATTGAGTATTACAAGAAAAAAACAGCCTCCTCCTCACTATCAACACAAAGAGCATCACAAAGCTCCTCTGAAAAAGCTGCCTCAGGATATGATTTTTTTTTATTTAAATCCACTGCTGCTCACCAAACCAGATTTCTGGCCTGTTTAACTCTTGTTACCGCTTGAATGAAAACTGAACTTGGGAAGACTGGCTTATAAATTGAGTGGATTACAAAGGACTTTCAAAGTACAAACTCAGTGACATTAAATAAAGCTAATAAAAGGCTGTTCTCAGTGGTCTAGGGATGTCAAATATTGTGCAGGTTGTACAGCAAATACAGCAGCAAATGGGACATACAAATTACAAATTAAATTGACTGGCTTGAACTAAAAACCGCCACATACTGGACACTAGAGGGCACCAATATCCAACTGTTACATCCTGGAGTTACTTCTGTTTCAGCCTGAGGGACTTTCCAACTCCTTCAAGCTGAAGACGGAAAACATCCACTTCCTGTAAACCTGCCCTGCACAGGTCACAGCTTGAACAGGTTCCTCATTCATACCTCGGCCTTTATGCAACTGTGGTTTCAGCCTGAACACGTCAGCCACGGATGAACAACTCATAAATAATTAAATTAGCAGCTCTGATGTTGATAAGCTTTGGTTGTCATTTACCCAATACATTAAACAAGACTGGAAACTGGACAACTTAGCATTTCTTTATTATAGGCTGTTCAGGCTTAAATGATGCATCATAATTTAGGGCTACAACATTTGTGAGAAAGCAGAATATGTTTAAATCTCTACTTAAGAAATGAAACAGTCCTCTACAGTACTGCCTGCCTTGCATCTCTATTCTACATATTTCTATATTCAGGTATGTTCCTGTTTTATCTTTTCAGCAAACTTAAATTTATTCAGATTTCTCTCTTATTGTCTTTCTGCAGAATATGTGAGAAACGCCCACAGAGTGTGTGACAAGCAGCCCACTTGAGATCGCCCGTTCTGTATTGAAGACTCATCTTAACCCTCGCTGGACAACAGAAGCCACTTCCATCTCCTGACTGATTGAGATTTTCCCATCATGCCACTGATCGTGTTGTCCACCCCCCGGCTGCTATGGGTGCGTTTAGCTGCCCTGGTGTTCACCTGCGTGGCCTTCAGTGTCGCAGCACACGGAGCTTATGTGAACCATGTAAGCATGGGTGACTGGTGCATCTTCTGCTGGGCTTTCAGCTTCACCTGCACCCTGCTGGTCCTGCTGGTGGAGCAGTTTGGCCTCCAGACCCGAGCCCCGGTGTCCTGGTCCAATTTCCCCATCACTGTAGCCTGTTACGCCACCTTCCTCTGCCTCTCTGCCTCTGTCATCTTCCCAGTTTTTTTCATTAAGAACCAGAGGCTTAATGATGAGGTTCGCGGATATCGCATCGCCTCCACCGTCTTCTCCTGCCTGGCAGCGGTAGCTTACATGGGGGAGGTGAGCCTGTCTAAAGCGAGACCTGGAGAGGTGGCAGGTTACATGGCTACAGCTCCAGGCCTGTTGAAGGTATGCCAGACCTTTGTGGCCTGTGTTATCTTCATCCTGGTCAGCGAACCTGTGTCATACAACCACCACGCAGCGCTCAAGTGGTGCATGGCCGTCTACTGCATCTGCTTCATCGTCTCCATGGCCGTGGTGGTGATGTGTGTGGGCAACTGCACCGGCCTTCTCCCCATTTCCTTCCCCAACTTCCTGTCAATTTACGGGCTCCTGGCGGTTGTCATGTACTTGACTGCTACCATCATCTGGCCTGTGTTCCAGTTTGAGAAACAGTACCGGTATGGAGGCAACGATGCAAAACTGATCACTGTCTCTGTGCTCACTGCTCTCAACTTCCTGCTTTACCTCGCTGACCTGGCCTACTCCGCCAGACTAGTGTTTGTCACTGCCTGAGAAAAAAGAGACGAAGAAGGGAGACACATTGAGTGATGGAGAACAGAAATAAATTGTATAAGAGCTTGAGTGGCTTTGCAGAAAAGTCTAATGTGATGATGAAATGACTCTTCCGTTTTGGTGTCTAATTGTAAAATGCTGCAGTGAGATGTCCTGTTAAAACAAGGAAAGTGCATGTTTATATATTCCCAGATATCTGCAGTGACAGTATTTAACCCCTAATGTGATTAAACCTGAGCTAAATGTGCAACACAAGTTTAATGTGAACGATCTAAAGGTGGCATTTCACATGATGGTGTGACAAAAGCTTGTAATGTTGTTAAAATCCAATGAAGTCAACACACTGGAGCTCAAGTGAACAACAGAAGAAATGGGATGAAATGTATTTACTGTATCTGAGACACGCAGGGGAACAGCTGAAGGGGAAGCCTCTTGTATAATACCCCACACTCTCATCGTCTTTTGTTAATAAGCTTTTGGAGGAAAATAATTTAGCTGTCCTTTTGTGCTGAGAACAAATTAAATCTGATCTGAAACATTTTAAGAAAGAATTTGACCAAATAAAGCTTTTAGTTAAACCAATAAATATTTTATTTTTTAAGCACACAAGATGGCCTGCGGTATGTGCTGTGATTGTCGTTACACCATGTGTTGTGGCTTTCGTAATTCACGGCATAAAATTTGGAGCTTTGCCTCTGTAGATGATTATAGTCAATGTACTTAACTAATCAAGCAACTGCAGCTCTTTGGACTGAAAGCTTGTTCCTCAGCCTGTTTGTTCGGGTTTTCAAGGAGTGGTGCTTCTTGCCTGATGTAAGAGGAACACACAAAGAATCACTCTGGCAGTCTTTTCACTCTTATTGTCTCAGTCACTTTAGTTTTGAAGGATGGTAAGTTAATTTCTTTCAGTTATTTCTATCACGACTAAACATTGTAGTGATACATTTGAAAAGTTAGTTGACAGCGGCACTTTGTTTGGTACATGTCAATTACTTTCATGATGGAGATTAGGCCTATAAAAGCCTTTGATGAAAAGAACCAGGTTTTCTGTGTTTTTACAGTCAGCTGCGCGTTGCTGCTGCAACTGAGGTTGATTAGAGTCGTAGATTTTGTCATGCAGTAAATCTGCATGTGTAAAACCAAAACAAGAAGGCAGCACAATGTTAGAAACTTTTATTGCACCATTTGATTCAATGTAAATCTAAAAATATTATTATAAGACTAAGTTGAAAAAATTAATGTTAATTATACTTACATGTTTATTGAAACATCTTTATGTTTTCGCCATGTCTTGAAAATTAATGATGGGCTCACAGTCGTGCTGGACAGAGTCAAGCTTCAGCTGGTCTGTGGTGACATCACTCATGAGAGCGCCGACACCATTATCAACATAACCCACTTCTCCAACAGCCAGTCTGGTGTGATTGATGGATTTTCTAAATGTTGTGATTACAGCACCTTAGACTGGTGTTATTTTGGAGATTTTTGCATACATCATATTTACCTAGGTTAGATCATACAGTAACTGTGTGTTGACAAATTCCACAGGTGTGTCCAAAGCCATTCTGACGGCAGCAGGGCCTGCTGCCCAAGCACAGTTGGCACAAGGTAAGCCTTAAAGCTGATGATACACAGAGCAACTTTTAGAGCAATCGTGCAGGGCAACGTTGTCGTCAATGGTAATGAGTAAAGATTACTACTGTAATCCCCCACCACTCCAGCACACGCCCCGCTCAGCCGCTATCCATTTAAAACATAGTCGGACTTGCCTCTAGCAAGATTGCCGAGCAACATTGCTCAAAAAGTTGCCCAGTGTATCATCAGGCTAAGACTGGACTGAAAATACTGGGGAGTGCACATTACAATCATATAGCCTAATAGTAGAGGATTGAAATGTGTATTAATTGACATTTTCTTTTGATTATAATAGTAATTTTGATGGAAACTTGACTTTGGTCTTGTTACCTTCTCAAATTTTCACTACCATGTTTTAAACCAAAATCAAAATTTGTTTGTGTTTTTTACTGTCACATTTGCTGTAATGTTATTTAAATTATGTATTTAGTTTTTCAGTAGGAGTTCCAGCAGGGCACATGTGCACCACAGACCCCGGGCTGCTTGGCTGCAGGGAAATTATTCATCCTAGTTTTAAGTGTGACCTCGAGAATTTGGAAGATTTGCAAAAAGATACTGAAGCATTGTGGAAGTAAAGGCTACCACTCAGCATCCTTCCCAGCTATCAATACTGGTTTGTACTGTGTTTATATGGATTTGCATGTGTGTTAATGTGTATTTGTGCACTATGGTCAACACCAAATTTGCCATGATCACCTAAATGTAGTAAGAATGTAATGTTTTCATCTAATTATGTAAAAAAAAACAACAACATGCAATTAAATAAAAATATTAACACCACAACTTATGAAGCCCCCGTGTGGAGATAGAGAGAGATAAAACATAGAGCCTACTGGGGTCATGTGCAACTGAGGGCTGAAATGTATTAGGCTGTGAGCGAGGGGAAGGTCTTGAAAGATACATATGTTTACAATACAATGTTTTTGGTGATATGAACACAAATACATAGGCCTACCACAGTAATATAGGCCTAATGATAATAATATTAATAATAACAAGAATTATTGTTATTATTATAGGCTACAAAATGCAGCATATTATTTATATGAACTTTGACCTTTCACCAAACTTATTCCTCAGTAGGCACCTTAGAAGTCATGTTGAAGCAGGCTAATTCCTAATGAGTTCCTCTCTCAGTGGCACACATTTGGAAACATTTCACTGTACCACCTTGGAGAAATTACACACTGTTAAATTTTTGCTCTTGAAGGGAAGTTGGTACAGTAAAATGTGACGATGTCACCTATTAATAAGGGATTGTTTTGGTTTGGCAAAGTTTAGAATGAGAGAAGATATTTCACATGGCTTTTAATCAAGAATGTACCGATTCTTACATGTACATTTTTCCCACGGGCAGTATAACACCAGAATATCTCGTATATCTCCAATCCAAGCTGGCAGGACAAGTTAGAGCTCACATTTCTCACTGAACAAGAGAAAGTAGGAAAGTGTAGCTCTATGAGAGGGAATGAAAAAGAAGAGGAGGCGTTACAACTGTTTATTTGTTAAGATGTGTTGAGTGTTTAGTATAGCTACACTTTTTTATAACCCACCCCCGAAATTAAGCACTATAATTTAACTTAAATTTAGAATTTATTATTAGAGTAGTTTTTTATTGTTATTGCTCCAGTTTGATGTGAAAACTGAATATTGTTGAAATATTGTCAGTTGTTGACTAAAAACATATACAACTATATGTCATGGTACTGAATGATAATGATGATTTTATTAATCATGAGCGTTTGTTTGTAAAAACTGCTAAATAGAGGTGCTCCTTAATTTTTAGTGAGAATTTTAGTGTTTTGGTATGCCCATCAACCGTTTTTGGTTAAATGGGACAATGTTGTATCTGCTCCTTTCCATGTGAGTAAGGGAGTGCGACAAGGAGGAATTATGTCTCCTACTTTATTTAATGCTTATATGGATGAATTATCAGGCCAGCTAAATAGGTTAAAAACTGTCTGTGGGCAACATTGTTGTTAATCATCTTAAGTATGCAGACGAGCTGGTCCTGCTATGTCCATATAGTGCTGGGCTGCAGCAGATGGTGAAGGTGTGCTCTCAGTATGGCTTTGATTATGATATAAGGTATAACGCTACATAATGACAGAAGCGATGAGGACAGTAATTCAACTTACCCGACCTTTTATTTGTCAGATAGCCCTCTTGCTGTGTGTGAGGAAAATAAACAGGCCTATTTAGGTCATGTCATATCTAATGACTGGACGGATAACAAAGACCTATAACGTCAGCGTTGTAAAATTTATTCTCAAGCTAACGTGCTTATAAGGAATTTTTCCATGTGTTCTGACCGTGTGAAGTGCTCTCTTTTTAGAACTTACATTACACCGTTATATACTGCTCAGTTGTGTTCTATAAGAAAAAGAGGATGCAGATGCTTAAGGTAGCATATATTGATGCAATGTGGCTGATCAGTTGTTTGTGTCTACTAGAGTGCCAGCTTGAGAGGCACTCTTAAGACAACTGATGTTTTGTTTTCTGTGTGGCCTGGACAAGTCAGAGAATCAGATGAAGCCCTAGTCAGTCCTCTGAAAAGCTGCTATAGATACACTACTAGGTTAAGACGACATTGGTGTAATGGTCTGTATATCCTAATATGGAATTTTTATGTATGTATTTTTTATATTTTTTTATTTATGTATTTGTATTGTGTACTGTATGATGTTATATGGACCTGTGTCTGCAATAAAGTTATTCATTAATAACGCAAGTTAGTCGTTATGATGTTCTGGACCTTTGCTTCGGGAAATTTTCTCTAACTGGACCTCTTTGAATTCTAATTGAATACCCCTGGTCTAGGCCTAACCATTAAACGAAAAACATGTGATGGAATATTTCTGTTCAAGGTCAGTGGTTACATCCTGTAGCTATAAAGACATACAAAATGGAAATATGTTGAAACACAGTGGGCACACCTAGCTTTGCGTTTTAGTTACTGGCTGCATTGTGCAATCACAAAGTGAAAGCAGTGGACACACAAAGCAGGAAACATCTTCACATAAACTCTGGCAGTTGTGTCACTCTGAATAATTGTATCTCCGAAGTTACTTCACCTTTGACAACATGGATGGTAAGTTGGCCATCTTTTAGTCAACTAAAAGTCCTGAACATATCTGATAAAATGAAGGCGGTAACTCTTATGTGCTTTCTTTACTGAACTTCGCGGTTTATGTTTTGTCCTGAAGCGCTGCGTTGTTGAAGACAGGCAGGCAATGCGACCATTTTGCTCTGAAAAAAGGGAAAAGGTTATAGACCTCTTAACCTAAATGAGAATGATTGTCAAAACGAAAGACGTGATTGCAGGAGTGATTGAGTCGTTTAGAAAATTATCTAAACAGTAAAGAATCTGTTCCCCTCTCTGTGTAGGCCTGCGGATGTAGGCTACAGACAGTCAGATAGCAGCTTCTCATTTTTAGTCAGAAATGGTCGCTTTAAATCACACAACAAAAAAGCCCTTAAAGTGTGCCTCATTTAGTCATGTAGCGCCTTTCCGATCATCCGACCGCTTAACACACAGCCCAACTCGTCACATGTGGACGCTGCACTACGTTATATTCACACACTGAGGGCAAAGAATAAGGTGCTCATCAGAAACTAAGATTCACACACCGATGGAAAAGCATCTGGATCAGTTCATATCAGATGTCTTTTCCACATTTGTGTGTTGAACAGTGTTTGTTATGATTACATAGCCTACATACTTTCTTCATTAATAATCTTTTGGGCCACCGTTTATTGACACATTTCTATTCTGTTGTTATGCTAATGCAGCTATTTTATAAAACTTGTTTCCCTTTTTCATTGTGATTTTTGACCAAGATTTTTATTGTTGGCTAATTGAGCTTATGTAGCTATATCATCTTACATATGAAAACATCTACAAGACATATAAAGTACAGTAGCCTATTATTTATGAAAAATTATTTTCTTTCAGTGTCAAACAGAAGAATTGTCCTGTTGGGAAAAACTGGAGCTGGAAAAAGCAGCCTGGCTAACACTATATTTGGAGAGAAACTGTTCAAGATCAACCATACTCTCAACTCTGGAACAAGAAACTGTCAAGCAGAAACCAAATCTATCAATGGAAGAAGCATCACTTTGATCGACACTCCTGGTTTCTTTGACACTGATAGATCTGAGGAGAAGCTGAAGTTTGAGATAGTGAGCTGTATCACAGAGTGCGCTCCTGGTCCTCATGCTTTTCTCATTGTGCTTAAAGTGGAGAAAGTCACAGTGCAGGAGCAGGCTGTGATCAACAAAATGAACGAATGCTTCTCTGATGAAGTCTTCAAATATGCAACAGTTGTCTTCACTCATGGTGACCAGCTCCGTGCAGGACGGAAAATTGAGGATTTTGTGCACCAGAATAAGTTCATGAATGATCTGGTGAAGAAGTGTGGCGGCCGGTGCCACTTCTTTGATAATAGACACTGGAATGAAAACTCAGAGGACGAATACAGAAGCAACCAGTTTCACGTTGAGGAGCTACTTAAATCAATAGACAAGATGGTGATGGAAAACAATGGAAGCTGCTACACCAATGAGATGCTACAAGAAGTGGAGGAAGAAATACAACAGGAGGAGGAGAAGATTCGACTGTTACCAGGAGACATGTCAGAGAAAGAGAACAGAGAGCAGGCTAAGGACAACGTATTTAAGAAGCTTTGGATTAAACTAGCAAGCACTACAACAGGTGCATTGTTGGGAGCTTTGTTTGGTGTAGTAGTGTTTGTTGGAGTAATTGTCACAATTTTAAACGAGACTTCAGAGCCAGTACAATTACGGCAAGCTATATCAAAAACTGTAAAAGCTGCAGGAGCAGCAGTAGCAGGAGGAGGAGCAGCAGCAGGGGTGCCAACAGCAGCAGCAGTAGCAGTCTCTGGAATAACATTAGGCACACTTACAGCGGTATCTGCTGCAGCGGGAGCAGTGAAAGGAGGTATTGCAGGATATCAAGCAGCTGAGGGAGCAGACACCCCATGGGAAGCAGCAGAGAGAGCAGTAGAGGCTGTCAAAGAAGAAGCCCAGTTTGCCTTAGATAAAGCAAACGCTGTTATGAATAGACTGTCCCAGCTAAATGTAAAACAGAGTCAAAATCTATAACAAGATTCTTGAAGACGGGAGAGATACTTTATGATTAAAGTCTTGTATCTCCCTGTAGATTAAATGAAAATCTTGTTCCAAACATTTAGCCATTGAAATCAAAAGTAATATACAATAGGTTGTACTTCCTGTCTGAGCTTTAGTCATTTGTTCTTATTTCACTGGCAAACAACAGTTTGCAGTTTGCAGAGTGTCAGTTTGATGTGTTGTCCAATGTACCGTAAACTGTAACCACAAACCAGAAAGATAAAAAGATGTAACCACGTCCATAGATGCAATCTTAAAGATTGTTTTAATAAAACCAATGAATGCTTTTGGTTGTGTATCTGTCTCCCATTCCACATTTGTCTGGTACCATGTCCTATTGCACTAATAAAAATAATTTTTAAAAGCTAAGTAAGAGAACATTAGTCAGTGCTTTCAGTTTTAAAATCTGACCAGTTAATATCTCTTAAAACACAATTTCGTTAGAAAAGCCTTCCTATGCTCCTTTAAAAATAGTTTTTTTTGACATTTGTCTAATTCACTGGCCCATCACCAGCCCCTTTAATGTTTGTACCATATGTCATGGAAATCCACCTGTTGGTTGTTGAAATATTTAATCTGACCGACCAACTTTTCCATCCTTTGAGCAGGTGGAAAGAAAATGTGTTCTTTAATGGTGTATTTCTATTTTCTGCTACTTAACACTTCTGCTTCACTACAGTTCAGAGGCAAATATTGTACATTTCCATTTTATTTGACAACTTAAGTTGAATGTCATATGCATAACCAAATTAATAACTAATGTAGTAATATAAACATAAATATAATAACATAAATAAATAAAGTATGATGTAAACTATATTGATCACCATGGGGACACTCACAAGCTATAATGTAGCTAAAATGTGCCTCACCTTTAGCAGCTTCAGCATTAACGTGATGATTACATATTAATGCATCAATATTTATAATCCAGTTATGTAAATAATTCTGAATTTGGTCATTCTGCATAATGAGTACTTTTACTTTTGGTACTTAAAGTATATTTTAATGCACTTATACTTCTGCTTAAGAAAACATTTTAATACAGGATTTTTACCTGTCTTTATTTCTACACTGTGGTATTGCTACATTTAAAGTACAAATTTGAGTACTTCCTCCACCTCTGCTAGCATGACTTCCTTCATCATTACAGGAAAATGAGAGACAAGTATCACTTTCTATCTGACGGTTCTCAAAGCCCTAAACTTCCTGCTTTACTTCGATGACACTGCCAGACTACTGACTCTTCACTTTTGGTGTATAATTGTAAAACATTGAAATATGGTGACCTGTTTATACAAAGAAAGCTCAAAACATGTAAGTATGTTTACATATTCCAAAATACCTGTAATGACAGAACTTAACCTCTAATGTTAAGGTCAAAACTTTATTTATAAGGCACTTTAAAAACAAACCTGGTTTGTGCAAAAGTGCTTTTACAGCAACAACATCAAGCAAATATAAAGACCTTGGTACTGAAATACATGCATACATAGTAAACACAAAAACACACTCATTCATATGTTTCAATGAAGAATGTAAATCATGTCAAGAAACAGGGCAAGAGAGTGCATGAATAGACCTGTGCTAAATGTGCACCGCAAGTACAAGAGTGATCCAAAGGTGGGATTTACATGAGATGACACATGTGGTAAAAACAAAGTCAGCTTGTAATGCTGTAAAATTCCAATGAAGTCAACACACTAGAGAGCAGATGAACAGAGACGTGGGAAGAAATTTATATTTACTGTGTCTGAGACACACAGGCACTCTGGTTGCCGATGAGGAAACCTCTGGGCTCTCATCACAACATGATTTGTTCAATATCCTTTTTATTTTCACTAGTTAATAAGAGTTGGGAGAAAAATACTTTCCTTTTGTTTTGATATGCAGATTAGAGAGATGTAGTTTTAATGAATAGTGATATTTTCTAAACTCAAAACTTAAGTTAACGCACAGTCTGACCTGTTCTCATGAATCTGAAAAGCAAATAATGTTTGGAAGCAAACCTCCTCTTCCAAAAGTTGCATTAAACTTGTGGAAATGGAAGATGGATCCCTCACCTGTTGCTCTGTTGGAAGTATTGATGACATTAAAATGACCGTTGTGTCTGTGCTTGATTCTTCTTTAGAGATCCTTTACTCTCATGCTGCTCGCTCTACCATAAAACAACCCGAATCAGTTCATCATTGTGCGTTGCATTTTATCATAGTACATTAATGTTGTTCTCATCACTGAAAGAACAGTCTGGTAGCAACAAGTAACTAGAATTACATTTTGTTATTTTTATTCATAAAAGTCTCCAGCAATAGCTGCTTCAGTTACTTCTGTAATTTATAACCACTGCTCACCAAACTATAGATATTTCTAGTTTCCCCTCGGGTAAATAGTAAACTTGGGAAGACGGCCTTTCACTTTGCTCTTTATAAATTGAAAGAATTACAGAGGATTAAAAACTACAATGCCTCATGCCACTGGTCAATTTTTAACTTTAACTTTAAATATAAATCTTTAAATTGTCTGTGATTGTCTCTGGTGCTGTGGTCTTGTTATGGCTGGACATTTAACTGAGATGAAGATCTCAATTAAATCACCCGATTAAATAAAAGTTATGTACATATCTCTTTCAGAGGTCTAGAAGGTGTCATATATCGTACAGCTTGTAAAGCTTTTAAACATGTGATCTGTTCTGAGATATATAAATAAAATTGACTTGACTTGAACTAAAACTCACCACCGTTTGGACACTAGAGGGCAGCCTTTTCAAACTGTTTACACCCTGGAGTTATCAATGTAGCCTACTTCTGTTTTAGACTGAAGGACTTTCAAATTCCTTCAAGCTGCCAACTTTCCACTTCCTGTAAAACCACCCTATAGTCACAGGTCACAGCTTGAACAGCCAACAGAGGTTTCTCACACATTTCAGAAACCAAATCTCCTGGTTGAACTATGACATAGTGAGCTGTAGCCTGTCATAAAGTGGGCCTCATGCTTTTCTCTTTGTGCTAAATATGCAAAACAAGTTTAACGTGAATGATCTAAAAGTGGGATTTTACATGATGGTGTGCACAAAACAAATTCAGATTGTGATTATGTTAAAAGCCAATGATGTCAACACACTGGAAGAGCAGAAGGGAAATGGTAGTTGATCAAATAAAAAATTGGATCAACTTACGTTAGAATTGCTTTGATCAAATAACTTCAAAAATGGTGATGAAACTGCAATTTTAGCTGAGTAAGACTAGCGGCAGCAAGAAAGGGTTGAACAATTTTTTGACATTTTGTGTTTTTTGTAGGAATTAAACTGGGGGCTCTTACCCCATTGCCCTAATAATAATATTCTAAAGCAGGGAAAATCATCTCCAAAAAAAGAAACCGCCTGAAGCCCAGCACTGTGGAAAAGGTATTTTTAAATAAAGATGAATAAAATGGTCATTGTGTCATTAAGACAGGCAACTTGTTAATAAGTTAATCGTTTATATATTGGCATCACAAACATCGTTCATTAATTTATTCAATTGAAAGCTTCCCGCACC
Source organism: Lepomis gibbosus (assembly GCA_029875015.1). Taxonomy (NCBI): domain Eukaryota; kingdom Metazoa; phylum Chordata; class Actinopteri; order Centrarchiformes; family Centrarchidae; genus Lepomis; species Lepomis gibbosus. The sequence goes on along the minus strand of JAPMOB010225314.1, from coordinate 6,306 downwards.
AAAGCCATGGTGCCGTTATGATCGCTGTGCTTGTTTTACATTTATTGTCCACTTGATGGCGCACTAGAACAAATGAAGCACCATGAAGCTTCGGCCCATGAGTGAAACAATTGGATGGAAAGCTTCATGAAGCTTCATCTCGCCATCACTACTTATGACTTCCTCCACCTCTGCTAGCATGGCTAAACAGCATCCCTTCATCATTACAAGCAATGACAGCCAAGTATCTAGCACTTACTGACCTGGCCTTCACTGCCAGACTAGCGTTTGTCTCTACCTGAGAAGAAAAAAGAGATGAAGGAGGGAGACACACTGAGTGATGAAGAACAGAAATACAAAAAATATAAAAGCTTGAGTGGCTTTGCACACAAATGTAGTTTAATTTTTGACAAAAATATTGACTGAGGATTTGAAAACTTTATTGTCTTGAATGTTGATTTTAAACGTTGGAATCTTAATGACGTCTGTGATTGTCTGATGCTGCATGTGCTCGTGTTGTCTGGCTGTGTTGAGATCTTGATCTTGATGAGATTACCTGATTAATAAATAAAAAAGGTTATATCTGTTTCAGTGGGCCAGACGGTGTCATTGGACCGACTAAAGCTCTATAATAATCTATATATATCTATATATAGATAATCTACTAATACTACTTTAACTTTGTGCAGTTGGGAAGTGAAACTGATGTCTCAACTCAGATCAGATCCTTTTGACAACATGGACGGCAAGTTAATTTCCTTACCGAACACTAGCCTCCACATCAAGTTGCAAGATGCAGAACTAAATCTTAAATCATGTTTTACAATGCAGAGGTCCAACACTAAGATGGCTGCCAACAGAGCTTCTTTTTTTGTCTTTAGGCTTATGTGAATAGTGATGATCTCTAATTACAAGCTGTTGACCTGAGCAGATCTTATTTCTCAGATCTATGAATAGCTTTGCAGCCTACTTCAGGCACTGCCCCCACAGTTCAAACAGCAAGTGAAAGTGAAGTTAGAAATAAAACCTGCATCAGAGCCTTTTTATATACACTCTATATTCAGAGCACAGGAGAAAACACGCACAGGACGGTTGTCTTATAAATCCTAACGTTGTTTACTCTTCACAGATCTCTCTTTTAACAACATGGCTGGTAAGTTAAGGCTATGTCTTTCGCTTGGACTAACACTGCTCACTGTAGGGATATTTTAATTTAACGTGACACGTATTTTCAGTTGGACTTGGTATCAGATGCCCAAACTTCACAGACTGAGATCAGGATCAGGGCCAAATGAACCAAACCATTCCATTTAAAAACTGTTTACAAAATGATCCTCAGTGGTCTTTACCACAATAGATTGGTTTATATTGTTGGATAGTGATTGATAAACTACTGTTAGAAATTATTTGAGGTGTTCTTGATCATTAAAATTCATGTGGGCTTTTGATGTTTTGGTACCATTTTTCATTTGCGTATCATGCTAATGCCACTATATTTTTTTAAGTAGCATACTATCTGCTTTTTTTCTACTTATTTTTGATTTTTTGTTTTGTTTTGTAATTTTACAAAAACAAACAAAAACAAATGTACAGTATAAATGACTGATTATTTTCCTTCAGTGTCAAACAGAAGAATTGCCATCTTAGGAAAAACTGGAGTTGGAAAAAGCAGCCTGGCAAACACCATATTTGGAGAGGAACTATTCAACGTCGATGATTCTTTCAACTCTGGAACAAGAAAATGTCAAGCAAAGACCAAATCTGTCAATGGAAGAAGAATCACTTTGATCGACACTCCTGGTTTCTTTGACACTGATAGATCTGAGGAGGAGCTGAAGTCTGAGATAGTGAGCTGTATCACAAAGTGCGCTCCTGGGATCCATGCTTTTCTCATTTTGCTTAAAGTGGAGAAAGTCACAGAGCAGGAGCAGGCTGTAGTACAAAAGATCGACCAATGCTTTTCTGAAAAAGCTTTCAAATATGCAACAGTTCTCTTCACTCATGGTGACCAGCTCCCTAAAGGACTGAAAATTGAGGATTTTGTCTGCAAGAATAAGTTCATGAATGATCTGTTGAAGAAGTGTGGCGGCCGGTGCCACGTCATTGATAATAAATACTGGAGCGAAAACCCCAAAAATGAATACAGGAGCAACCGGTTCCAGGTGGAGGAGCTACTTAAGTCAATAGAAGAGACGGTGACAGAAAACCACGGAAGCTGCTACACCAATGAGATGCTACAAGCAGTAAAGAAAGGGATACAAAAAGAGGAGAAGCAGATTCGACTGTTACCAGGAGACATGTCAGAGAAAGACATCCGAAAGCAGGCTGAGGGCAGAGTATTCACACAGCTTTCGGTCAGATTAGCAGGTATTGGAACAGGTGCATTGTTAGGAGCTTTATTTGGTGTAGGAGTGATGGCTGGAGTAGTTGCCATAGCTTTAAAGAATATGGTAGAAATGCAAGACATAACCAAAGCAGCAGGAACTGTTGCAAAAGCATTTGGAGCAGAACGGACAGCAGCAGCAGCGGTAGCAGCAGCAGGAGGAACAGCAGCAGCAGGATCAGCAATCGTTATAAAGGCATCTTCAGTTGGAGCCGTGACAGGAGGTGTTACAGGATATCATGCAGCCGAGGAAGCAGACACCCCACTGGAAGCAGCAAAGAGGGCAGCAGATGCTGTCGAGAAAAGAGCCCTGTTGGTTTTGAATGAAGCAAATGATTTTATTGAGGAAATATTCCACTCAAAGTCACAACAGAGTTAAAACCTAATGAGCTCTCAGGAGAAAATCTTTGTGTAAACTGTATTTTATTATTAAGCTGATTGTGTTTGTGTTGAGTATTTCTCTTTTGCGCTACTTTATACTTCTACTGCACTGCAGGTCAGAGGGAAATATTGTACTTTTGAATTTTTTTTATAATATATTGATAACAATGGTGACATCACAAGATATAATCTAGCTAAAATGTGCATCAATTTTAGGAGCTTCAACATTAAAATTGTGTTTACACATTACTGTATTAATATTTAAAATCCAATCATATACCTTTTTCTGAAATTGGTCATTCTGCATAATTAGAGTACTTTTACTTTGCATGGCTAAACAGCATCCCTTCATCATTACAAGCAATGACAGCCAAGTATCTAGCACGTACTGACCTGGCCTTCACTGCCAGACTAGCGTTTGTCTCTACCTGAGAAGAAAAAAGAGATGAAGGAGGGAGACACACTGAGTGATGAAGAACAGAAATACAAAATATATAAAAGCTTGAGTGGCTTTGCACACAAATGTAGTTTAATATCTGACAAAATATTGACTGAGGATTTGAAAACTTTATTGTCTTGAATGTTGATTTTAAACGTTGGAATCTTAATGAGGTCTGTGATTGTCTGATGCTGCATGTGCTCGTGTTGTGTCTGGCTGTGTTGAGATCTTGATCTTATTGAGATTACCTGATTAATAAAGGTTATATCTGTTTCAGTGGGCTAGACGGTGTCATATATTGGACTAAGCATTACAATCTGTGATGTGTAATTTTAAGATATGTAAATAAAATTGACTTTACTTGAACTAAAACCCATCACACTTTAGACACTGGAGGGCATCAGTATCTTCTGTTTTAGACTTCAAGGTGAAGACGGGAAACTTCCACTTCCTGTAAACCTAAATTGGTCACAGGTCACAACCAAGGTTCCTCACCTCAGTCTTTACACAACTTTGATTTGAGCCTACATGTTAGCCAGGGATGAACATCAACAGCTTTGATGTTGCAGTGTCTCACCATTTTACATTAGTTTTGTTTATTTATCCAAAGCATTAGGCTTTAATTATCCTAAAGACAAACAAGCCTGTTGGTTATGTAGGAATCATTTATTATTTATTAATTTAATTATTTAATCAAAAACGTGTGATGAACTCCTGGTTCATGGTGAGACACGCAAAATACACATGCGTGAAAACACGTAGCCTAGTGGCCTTTTTTTTTTTTTTTTTACCAGGCTACTGCATTGTGCAATCAGGAAGCGAAAGTGTGGCAAAACTCGGAGAAGACACAGGAACATATCTTGTTACTGACTAATCTTCACTTAACTACTTTACTTCTGACAACATGAACGGTAAGTTAATATTCTTTAGTTAAGCGATTTTTTATCTGGACGCGGACTCTGCACATTAAGTTGCAAGATATGCAGACATTTCAATAGCATAAAGAGACGCTTTATTAGCCTTCGATATTTTTTTTTTTACAGTACACAGGTGCTAGACTAAGATGTCAGAGATCTTGGTGTTGTGTGAGATGAAAACGCGTTGGACGCTCTCAAACTTAAAAGCCTCTTTCTCGAGCCGAATGACGCCGATAAAACTCCTGCTTTCTTTACTGAACTCTGTCATGCAAGAGCTGAAGCGTTACGCTGTTCAAGACCGCGTGTAGGCTCTACGACACCTGTCTTTTCCTCTATATAAGAGAGATATAGGCTATAAATAAAAACAGCTTGTGATTTTGAAAATATAGCTATGCGATTGCATAAATGATTGACTCTGTTCTGACACTTGTAAAATTATCTCAACGTCATTTCCCCTCTGTGTTTGTTTTTAGCAAAGATCATTGTAAGCCTGCAAACAATCAGGGAGCAGCCTCTCATTTTATAGTCGGAGCTGATCGTCGCTTTCACCCGTAAAAAAAACAAACAAAAACGTTGCCTGTGCCAGGTCACAATCTTGTTGCTCTCTGAAAGCCCGGGTCTGTAGCCTAGGAGATGGTTGAGGTTTTTGCAGTGACATTCTTACTACATCACAGGGTCGATTCCCGTTGTCACTCTCTATGTCCATTTCTCTCCATCCTCCCCTCTCCCTCCTTGCTCTGACAGTCTCACACATGCAGCTAGAGAAAGATAATCTGATAATAAATAAAGAAACAGAGTAGGCCTATATATCACCTAAATCAAATATATCTATGCTTCGCATAGTGGGCTAATGTGGAGTCCTCTGCGATGAATGTGGGCTGGATAGTAGCTAATTTGGCATTATAACTATGTGGTCTTGACTTCTTGTCAAGTTTCTCACCTGGTTCTTTCTTTCTCTGTCTTTGTGCCGACTCTCCTGCTCTTTCTCCTTCCCCTCCCTCTCAACATCATTTTGATCATCTCTCGCCACTACCAAAAAGAAATTGTATTTCCATAACAGACCATAATATGACCAAAAATTTCTTTTGGGTCATATATGACATCACTGCATCGACAAATATTTCTTAAACTGAACAGAAACAGAGAAAGATGTGTACGGTTCCAATACTTCAATTCTCTGTCCATAGATTTACTGTTACTTCACCATGAGCCCCAATTCAATTAGAAAAAGAAACATTGTGACTACTTTAACTAAAAGTAAAGTTAGCTTGGTAGCTGGCAAATGTGCAATGCAAGCAGACAGAGAGCTGATAGTTCAGAGAGCTGACATTAGCCCATCATCTCTGAGCGAGGTAGCTAGTAACTCTTCACACCATGGAAGCAGAAACCATCTGAGTCTTAAATCGACCTTGCTGTAACTCATGACCAACACAGGCAATGTTAACTAACTTTAACAGGCCACCAAAAAAGAAGTTTAGAACGGTGCGGATTTACAATTTATACTCATTAAAGACCGTAGAAGTTCACAAAACCTAATAGTGCTTAATCTGTAAATCAGGACGTCCCAGAACTGTGGGACAGTGGACAATGCCTATAGGTGCTAGCTGTTAAAACTAAACTAAACTGTCATCACAAAAAAATCATTATTTATTTGCATTTATTAACCAAAGTGTTTACAGTAATCACTCAAGAGCTCCATCCCCCAAAATTTAGCCATAGGCCAAACCTTTCACCATTTCCCAGCTGATAAGCCCACTTGCTTTGCTTTGGGGCTCACAGTAGGCCTCATAATATGCCAAAATATTTAAACACCAAAAAGGATTAAACCCCTTGCCAGCACACAGTTCATCTGCTGGTATATGTGGGCCTTTGTAGATTTTTCCCGATCCAATCAAAATGAGACCAGCAGGATCCAACACAAATTAGGCTGAGCCCTGCATTCAGGCATACAGCTGATACAATCTACATTTAGGTAAATATTATCAGATCAAACTCCGTATCAGACACCTAATATTAACTGCTTTCGTTTTTCATTGTGACCAATTGTGATTTTTATCATAATTGAACTTATGTCTATCTTCCTGTATATAAAAACAGACATGTGCACAGATTTATTGATGGATATTGTTTTCTTTCAGGGTCAAACAGAAGAATTGTCCTGTTGGGAAAAACTGAAGTTGGGAAAAGCAGCCTGGCTAACACCATAT